>OY728123.1:1663194527-1663393506 GCA_963277665.1 Viscum album | reverse complement strand
ACTAAAACCTTGGGTATATACTAATCTTATCATACATATTCCAATGGTTCTCATTTAACTATTGGGATATTTTTATCCCTATGGCTCAAGATCCAATGGTTTGGAAAATCGTTGGTATAGTTTATACAAATGGTTTTCCTTCATTTTTCAATGGTTTTAAACCATTTGTAATGCCAAAATTTATAATAGTGAAAACTATTATCAAAACTGGGGAGAGGGGTATATCTAAACTACCTTATGTACTGGAAGGTGACTGAACTCCGAGGTTCAACCGATGTTTTTCAAACACAATTGTAGACAAGGGTTTGGTTAGGATATCAGCCACTTTCTCATCAGTTCCAACATGATCCATTTTAACCACACCAAGTTCAACTTTTTCTATGATAAAGTGATATCTGATTTCAATATGTTTTGTATGATAATGTTGAACATGATTCCGCATAAGATCAATTGTGCTCTTGTTATCAGAGTAAATCACCATTGGTTGTTTCACCTCATCACCAGAAACAATCATTTGTTGCTTCATCTATAATAGTTCAGTGAAATCCTTTGTAGTGGATATATACTTAGATTTAGTAGAACTAAGATAGGTAATTTATTGTTTCTTTCTCAACTAGCCAACACATTTCTTCCCAATATAGAATGCTCCACCACTATTGGACTTTCTGTCAAATGCATCTTCAGCCCAGTAGCATAAAAAACACTGATAATTCACACTTTCTTAGTGTAGTTAAGTATAATCAATAATTGTGAGTACCTTGAATATACGACATGATTCCTTTTACTACATCCATATGTTCTTCCTTCGGATTACACTGAAAGCGAGTTGCTAATCATATTGTAATGATAATGTTTGGACGTGTTATTTTCAAGTACAATAAGTTCCAAATTATCCATTCGTACATTGGGGGATCTATAGGTCTCCCATCCTCATTATTTCCATGTTTTTTTCTAACTACAATTTGAGTTGACATTGGTTTGGATTCATGTATATTAAGTTTCTTCAACATCCCCCTTGCATATATTTCCTGATAAATGAATGTATAATTATTATTGGGAATCACATGCATCCATAAAAAATAAGCATGTTAACCAATCATGGACATTTAAAATTCTAATTTCATGTGATTCGGGAATTATTCCCCTGATCCCTACCTTCTTCCATTGAAAATAATATCATCCACATATACAAATACCATGAACTGATCGTTCTATGAATTCTTGACATATATATTGTGATCCACTCCTCCTATTTTGAATTCAATATTTATTGTATAAGAATCCAACTGAAAATACCATTCTCGTGGTGCCTGTTTCAAGCTGTAGAGTTCATTCTTTAATTTAAAAAATTTAATTTCATCATTTCCAAGTGTGAACCCCATGGGTTGTTCAATATAGACTTCTTCATTAAAAACTCCATTTTAGAATGTTCTCTTGATGTCCATTTGACATAGTTTATATCATCTTTGGATTTCCATGGAGAGTAATATCATGATTGACTCTCGTCTTGATACTAGAAAAAATGTTTCCTCAACATCGACACCGTCAATTTGTGAATATCCCTTTCACACCAGTTTTTCCTTGTTTATCATCACATTACCATGAGAATCATATTTGTTCTTAGAGAGCCCCTTTCTACTAATAATATTGTGACCTTCAGGTCTTTTGACCAGATCCCATTTCTGATTCTTGTCAATTTGATCTAAATCTTCATTCATGGTCTTCACCCATGATTAATCTTTTGCAGCTTCTTAAAACAAAGATGGATCCACAACTGATGGAAATGCACATTCTGCATTACTCCTCATTCTCCATGTTTCTGTGGGTGAAGTCCAATCCCCAAGGATGATGGATTGAACAATTTCTCATCTTTGATTACTCCATCTGGGTTCATCTGAATTCTCTCCAGCTATGGTTTCAACATCAGAATCTTCTTCTGAGTCAAAATCATGATGTGACTCTTGAGAGTTTTGTACAACTTCCCCTATTTCTGTATATTCATTTTCTCCATGTTCACATTTTTCTTCATCTTCTATCTCATCATCATAGGAATTTCTTAAAGAATTTGGGGGTTTTTCTTCAATGATCTTAACATTACTTCTTTACAAAATCTTTCCCAATATATTACAAAAATAATTATAAGCGTTGTTATTCATTTGATGTCCAAGGAATATTCCTTCATCTGTATTGTCACCATAATTCCATTGATTCCCTTATTTATTTCCAATGAAAAATTTAATCACAAATGCACGAAAGTATTTCAATGAATGTTTTCTTCCATGATATAGTTTATATGGTTTCTTAATTTCTCCCATATAAAGCCCTGTTTTATTTGATTTTTCATTATTGATTCAACATCTTCTTTCCTATATGGATGAGATATACGACTCTCAATCTGCAGTGTTGTTTCCATTTTATTGACATGTCGATTACAATGCTCAACATATCTATTTTGATGTGATGTTCTCATAGAAGATACCTCAGACCGTATTCCATGTTTTTCTAGGTAATTATAAAATCAATTGATGTGTATTCACCTCCATTATCAGATCATAGGACTTTGATTGTTCATCAAGTATCATTCTCAGCAATTAGGAGATAAGTTTTAATGCAATAAAGTACTTTTTGCTTCCTATGAATAACCATTACACAAGACATTCGACTATAATCATCAATGAAAAGGAAGAAGTACCTATATCCATGAGTTCTTGCAACGTTTATCGGGCCACATACGTCTGTATAGATGAGATAAAAAAGGTGTGATTCCCTTTTCTTCTTTGTCCGATATGAACTAAATACTAGCTTCCCCTAAATGCAAACATCACAAGTCTTTTCCCGTTCACATTTTTGAATGGATATTTCCATGACTATATTCATATTAGATATATTTTCCTTGTATTGTTGGTTAATGTTCCTTATCCTTCGATTTCATAGGTTGTATTCTTATTTAACAAAAATATAGAAAGAGTTGTCTTTATTGTCAACTTGATACAATTTTCTATCTGTTCTGCATCCTTTCCAATGAGAATTTACTATTTTCCCATTATAGTGAAACCTTTTTGATTGAAAGTTATTATGAGCCCTGAGTCAAAGATTTTACTCACTCTGAGGAGATTATGACATAAATGACCCACATAATGAACATCAGTCTTCTTCAGCTCTCCATTAACCAGAGCATTATTTCCATTGCCTTTAATCATCAAATAACCATTGTTACCAAACCTCATTGTTCGATCAACCTTATTTTTAATGTTCATTAAATGGTCTTCATTTCCTGTCAATGGGATGAGCATCCACTATCAAGTATCCATGTGATTCTACTTTTTGTATCATTGAGGGCTACTTCTATAAGGTTTTATTTATTAATATTCTTCTTCTCTATCCATGAGATATTGGATTGAGCATAAGACAATTATGGACTTCCTATTCTTTCATCCACATAATAAGATTCTTCAAACCCATAATCCTCTTCTAGAGGAGAAAAAAAGTTAGTGACAAAAATACTGTCAAGTAGGTGAGTATTGACCCGTCTCTGAGAGTTGTATGGATTTCTCAAGTCAACCACTGGCTGTAATAAATTTCTTTATGACCAAAGTAAATATTGGGAAAACAGTATCCATGGAATCTATTTTTTCTATAAGATGTAGGATATGAAATCTGTCTCCTTTGTTGACTATCCATATTTTCTCCATTCAAATAGATCCTTGCCTCTTCGCAAAAGAACATTGTATAGCCCAGATAGCCAAAAATTGACACACTGTGAGTGGAAATGTCTTCTCACTTATATTGTTCCTCAAGCCTTCTTCCTTGGTAAAATTGTTGGACTGCCTGTCATTTCTGAAATATTGAGGATAATATTCAGGTGTTCTTTTAGTTTTGATTTTGGGTTTTTTTCATCATTTTTGGAAACTTTTCAACATGTCCTACTTTCATCTTGGCTATCTTTAGTATCTCTTTACTTCTAGCATTTTATGTATCTTCTTCACAACAGATTCCACTATTTCCCATGCAAGTGGAAATTTGATCATTCAAGATTTTTTCAACCCCATCTGAACCAAGCATGGATCTTACCAGTAATTCTACATATGAGAATCATATAAAATGAGTTTTCTTCTTATCCTATTTTGTGGTTGATTTACACTCAAGCTTACTCCTAAGAGTTACAACTTCTTCCTCAAGACCCTCAACAGTCTTGGACTTATCTTCTAGTCTGGACATAAGGTCACCGATCACCCTTTATTGTTCTTCAACTCTAATCCAAAGTTCCACAACCATATAAGTGGTTTCAAGGATTTTATATTTTACTCTCACTACTACTTCTAGTCATTCAATTTCGTCTTCATACTCTTCAACATATTCTGACGATTCTTCATCCATTGGTTTCTACTTATTTCATCTCATGCATTTATTCTCATGTTTTGAAAATGAATCCTTAATTTTCAACTTGGGATCACCATTAGGATTCAACTGATTATATTTTTCTTTGTTCATTGATGGTTATGACATAACAATGTTTGCCATCATGGAGGCATGGTTTTTAGTTTTAAATTCACGTTATTATTCTTTACAAGATTTAATATCATCATATTCCTCTTCATAGAAAAAATTCTTCTTCTAACGCCCCGACCCCAGTTACTCAGAGTCGGTGCATTACTTCGTAACATTGGCATGATCACAAGAAAGATCAAATCTCGAAAGACCGATTGGTTTAGTAGCCTTGGAAACACTAGATATATTCATAAGTTTTACATTACATAATAAAATGAAAAACTACTACAACAAAATAATGTTTCCACAATACACACTATTAACCCCTCATAAAATCCCTGCAGGTCATTCATAACTTACTTCTTCACTTCCTGGGAAAAATAAAACATATAAAAGGGGTGAGCTCAAATGCCCAATAAGGATAACAAAATAGCTGAAACTTTCATAAATAAGAATAAACTTTTAAGGCAATGTATAACTAAAACAAAAGCCTTTCAAACATGAACTTTCAACATGGTATGGCATAAATAAAATGAAATAATGCCATTTACTTATTCACATGGATATTCTACTAATCGAATAATCACATGCAAAAATCAATAACCACTTTCATAATGTTGGAATGAATAATGCCAGACTATCATAACCACATAGCCAAGGCCTCGTGCCAAGACTACAAATAAGATTTTGTCAAGGCCTTGTGCCAAGACACTAGTTTGTCTCATGAGACCTACCGATGCATCGAGGAGCTATAGCGGGCTCCACCCGTCACTTATTAAGTCCAATGCATTCCCATATGAAAAGGTTTAAACATAACATAAACATTCGTATTAAAACTAGCATACGAAATGTCAATACTTTCACAATAAACTATGATTGGTATAAAAATAGCACATCCACAGTCAAACATATCACAAAACCTTCAATACAATATAGAAGTTTTGTATCATAATAAATCAACTTCAAATAATCTTAAAATCCATCAAAGGATGTTGACATAGATGAAATCAAAATTCTTTTTAAAGAAATATCTCCTTTTATTTTGAAATCATTTAAGATCCATATAAAATAAAACATTTTCTTTGAAAATATTCTTATAAGCTTGTAAGGAAAGCTTTGAAGATTTTATAACGGCGTAAAATAACCGCACCCGCCGTATAAGTTAAAAAAAACATTCTTACCTCAATTCTGTCGAAAAGGTTAAAAAGGACCTTGTTTTGAAAACGACGGAAAGATTCCTTTATAAACCTCTTATAAAAAGTCAAAAAAGGGTATAAATGACTTTAACCCATATTCTTGTAAATAGTAAAAATGTTTTGAAATACATTTTTAAGAAACATGGATGTGGATGATAAAGAGATCCCAGTAGATTATTACATATAAACAACCTCGGATAATGAAGAGATTGTGAAATAACCCTTACCTTGTACTTTTCCTTGGTTGAGGTAGGTTAACCTCCTGTATAATGGTGAAATAATTGTTATTAAATTATACAAGAATCATATATATTAATATGATATCATATATGATCTTTTAACATTGATTTATTAATAATATCTTAGAATTATCATCGTTTCGAGTGTTAACTTACTCATTTTCTTTTATATGTTTTGTTACATAAGCCATGTTTGTTGTATCTTATTCATATCCAGAATGATATAAAGTCCTTAAACATCATTTTTAAATCATAAAATGATAATTATACTTGAATGGATACGATGGAGAATGAATCTCATCGCGTTCGTGGAGACGGTAGTCCGTACGTACGCACGAGCGACAATATCATTCTTTTGATATTAAAATAATATATAAATGAATGGTATATCATATATACAGAATCATTAACATGTTATATTTATTATTTACATGAGTTACACATCATTATTATACCCATCCAAATAATATTATATTGAATAACAATTACACCACGACGTGGAGACGGTAAGCCGTACGTACGCACGTATGGTGACATGTTATTCAAAGGGTGGATAGAATACTGAATATGGTTGTACCATACTTATAATAACATCACAGTATATGTGAGATACTGGAGTTATTATTTTAGAATGGTAAGAACAAAGGAAGAAGAAGTGGAAGAAGAAATGAACTTAGAAAAGGGTGGTGAAATCATTACCTCTTCTTCGGGTTCTTCCTTTTGATTTGATCAAAAGGGCTCCTTAGGTTGGCTTTCTGATCAAACTAAGGCCTCTAGGTTGTAGTGAGGGATGTTGGGAGAGTATTTGGGCAGAGTTTGGCCGAACCAAAAGGCTTTGAAGGTGTGAAGAAATGAGAAGGAGGAGTGCCCTTTTTATAAGAGGGGTGAGGGGCACCTTTGGAAAAGCTAGAAATATTAATTTATAATAAATTCATATTCGGTTTCTAATGGCTCCAAAGCTTATTATTCAAAGGTTAAGGTGGGTATAGGTCGAAAACCACTCAACCAATAGAATTTAGACAGGTTTGGGTACTTATATTAACCTTATCTTTAAGTATTAACTCTAAGTTAATTAGTTTCACTTTTACAATGTCTCTTTGTATTTTTATATAATATGGTTAATAAACTTACTATATACATCCAAGAGACCCCCAAGTGGTCCATTAATGATTAACCTATCATAATATAAGTCTCTTGGCCGAACCTTAGATTTTTAGGAATTTAATATCAATTAATAATATAATATTTGTTTTAAGAACTCTTTTATGTCAATTTTGACACTATTCAATAGTTGATTTTTGTGAAACTCATAACAGATTGATTACTTCGAACAAAGTCCATTAAATCAATCCTAATATATCATATTAGCATAGAACATTAGTTTAATTCATTAAAAGTTTCATATTATATTTATTTGGGTATTTATAATATCAATTATTTTAATTTTGCACTATTATTGTAATTACTGCATCATCATTGTGTCATAAATAAAATAAATTATTTAATGTCTAAAAATTATAAATAAAATATCATTATGTAGGAAATCTTTTTATATTTCTAATGAATATTTATAATCTAAAATCCAACATATATAACCCTATGTAAAAATTGTTGTTCTAAAAGATATATGCTTGTGTCATTTTTGTATTCATTTTAACTAAATTAAAATAAAGTGTCATTATCACTTACAAGTGGATCCATGGGGTCCCAAAAATTGACACAAAGATGCCCATGGTCGACCATCTATCAACCAATAGGGTTAAGACACGTTTTTAGGGTAATTTAGTATTATTATAATATTATTTTTTTAACCCTTATTTACCGGATTTACCCTTAACCATGGTAAATAAAATATTTACCGCAGTAATTATTCAAAATGTCTAAAAATAAAAGTTACCTATTTACACAATTTGAACATCCTGATTCCAAATATGGAATCCATTTTCCTAAATTCAAAACACAGAAGTGGCAGAAATTAATTTAAAATTAATTCCCGCTGTCAAAACAAAAAGCGTGTTTTTAAGAGATAATAACTATCAAAAGATTGACACTTGTTTATGTTCGGTTTAATTGTAAAATTATGTATAATGACCAACATTATATTAAATTATAAAAATCTATTCTAAATATACTTTAAAACCACTCAAATTCATAATTTATCACTATTAATTATTTTGATTAAAAAAGTTGTTTTTAATTAAAATTTAGTAATTTTCACTATTCATCAAAATATGAAAGTCATCCGAAAAGTACCAAAATTTCACCTTAGGATAAATTCGATATTCCGAATCCAAAAATGAAGTCCATTTAAAAATATAAAATATATATAATTTCAAAATTTAGGTATTACTATTCAGAATGGCTAGTTTAATTAGTTGTGGTGTGTGTTAGAACTCGAGGTTGCGTACAACACACGCTATCGCATTATTCAAAGGGAAACGTACCGTAGAAGCTTGGGGTGTTACATTCTCCCCTCCTTCAAATAATTGCGTCCTCGCAATTTCTAGGGTATTGCTGCATAAAAAGACTCGGGTGGTTCTTCATCATAAGTTCCTCGGGTTCCCACGTTGCCTCTTCCATCTTATGATTCCTCCACAAAACTTTTACCAGACGCGTCGTCCGGTTTCTCAGCACTTGTTCTCTCGTATCAAGAATCTTGATGGGCTCTTCGCAATAAGACAGATCGGGTTCCAATTCTAAATCTTCATAGGTGAGTACATGCGTTGGGTCAGTCATGTATTTTCTCAACAGAGATACGTGGAACACATCGTGAACTTTGGAGAGACTTGGCGGCATTGCCAATTGGTAAGCTACAGCCCCAATTCGTTCTAGAATTTCGGAAGGTCCGATGTACCTGGGACTCAATTTACCTTTCTTACCAAAACGTATGACTCCCTTCCACGGAGATACCTTTAGGAAAACATGATCACCGACTTGAAATTCCAAATCCTTCCTTCGATTATCGGCATAGCTCTTCTGCCTACTTTGAGCTGCTTTGATGTGATTTTGGATTACCTTCACCTTTTCCACCGTTTCCTCCACCAGTTCTGGGCCTACAAGTTTTCTTTCACCAACGTCATCCCAACAGGTTGGTGTACGACATCTCTTTCCGTATAACGCTTCATATGGTGCCATCTGAATACTCGAATGGAAGCTGTTGTTATAGGAAAATTCTACTAGTGGTAAATATTGATCCCACATACCCTGAAAATCAAGTGAGCAAGATCTCAACATGTCTTCTAAGGTCTGAATAGTCCGTTCTGATTGTCCGTCTGTCTGAGGGTGGTAAGCAGTGCTCAAATGAAGTTCAGTATCCAGGGATTTCTGAAGACTTTTCCAAAATCATGAAGTAAAACGGGGATCACGATCAGAAACAATCGATAGGGGTACTCCATGAAGTCTCACAACTTCATTAATGTATAGTCTTGCTAGACGTTCCAGGGGTAGATCTTCTCTTATAGCAAGAAAATGTGCTGACTTGGTAAGACGATCAATAATAACCCATATTGCATCGTTCCTTCTAGGAGTCTTTGGTATCCCCATGACAAAGTCCATTGTAATATTGTCCCATTTCCACTCCGGTATGGGAAGAGGTTGCATGACTCCTCCAGGCTGTTGCCTTCCAGCTTTCACTTGTTGACAAACCATACATCTTGACACAAAATCAGCAATCTCCCTCTTCATGTTGTCCTACCAAAAATGTTCCTTCAAATCTCTATACATTTTGGTGCTGCCAGGGTGTATAGAGAAATTGGAACTATGAGCATCATCCAGCAATTCCCTTTTTAGATCAGGTATATTGGGAACACAAAGTCTCTTCCCGAATTTCAAAATTCCACCTTCATACACAAAGTCTCTCAATCTCCCATCATTCACAGCTTTAATCTTCTTTTGGAATTCTTCATCATCAGTCTGAGAACTCTTAATCCTTTCTAGTAAAGATGGTTTGGCAACAATTTGAAAAAGCATTGAT
Source organism: Viscum album (assembly GCA_963277665.1). NCBI lineage: Eukaryota > Viridiplantae > Streptophyta > Magnoliopsida > Santalales > Viscaceae > Viscum > Viscum album. The sequence continues at coordinate 1,663,383,610 of OY728123.1, read as the reverse complement.
GTTTCTCCTTCCCTGGTTATTCCCATGTCCATCTTCACTAACTCCATGAAAATTGGATCCCTTTCAATTCTCATATTGTTCAAAACTCCATGGTCTTTTCTACTCAAAGCATCTGCCACCTTGTTTGCCTTCCCTGGGTGGTAGTGTATCGTACAATCATAATCCTTGAGTAATTCAAGCCATCTCCTTTGCCTCATGTTGAGTTATTTTTGTGAGAAAATATACTTCAAACTCTTGTGATCAGTATAAATCTCACATTTTTCACCATAGAGGTAGTGCCTCCATATTTTCAAAGCAAAGATCACTGCTGCTAACTCGAGATCATGAGTAGGATAGTTTTGTTCATGAATTTTCAACTGTCGTGATGCATAGGCAATAACTCTATCATTCTGCATAAGGACACAGCCAAGTCCTTTCTTTGATGCATCACTATAAATAACGAACCCATCATTCCCCGATGGTAGAGTCAATATAGGAGCATTGACTAATCTTCTCTTCAGTTCTTCGAAACATTCTTCACACTCTTTTGTCCAAACAAATTTAACCCCTTTACGTGTGAGCTTCGTTAATGGGTTAGCCAATCGGGCAAAATTCTGGACGAAACGTCGATAATAACCTGCCAAACCAATAAAACTACGTACCTCAGTTATACTCGTAGGTGCTGGCCATTCTTAGATTGCCTTGGTCTTAGAAGGATCAACAGAGATTCCATCTTTAGAGACAATATGGCCAAGAAAAGAAATCTCCTGAAGCCAGAATTCACACTTGCTAAACTTCCCATATAATTCATTCCTCCTCAGAGTCTTCAAGATAATGCGCAAGTGATTTTCATGATCTTCGTAGGTTTTGGAGTATACCAAGATATCATCAATAAATACCACCACAAATTCATCGAGATACTCCTTGAAAACTCTATTCATCAGATCCATGAATACAGAGGGTGCATTAGTCAATCCAAACGGCATTACAGTAAACTCGTAATGCCCGTACCTGGTTCGAAATACTGTTTTCGGAATGTCTTCCTTCTTTACACACAACTGATGGTATCCAGATCGAAGGTAAATCTTTGAAAAGTATTGAGCTCCATGCAGTTGGTCAAATAAATCATCAATACGAGGTAGGGGATACTTGTTCTTTATCGTTATAGCATTGATCTCCCTGTAATCGATACATAACCTCATAGATCCATCTTTCTTTTTAACAAAAAGAATAGGGGCTCCCCATGGAGAAACACTAGGGCGAATAAATCCCTTATTACTCAATTCCTCTAGTTGTTTCTTTAGTTCGACTAGCTCTACAGTGGCCATTCTATAAGGGGTCTTCGATATAGGCCTTGATCCAGGAATCAAATCAATAGAAAACTCAACTTCTCGTTCTGGAGGATGTCCATGTAAATCTTCCGGAAATACATCTACAAATTCTTTCACAATAGGTACATCCTCTATTTGAACATTCCTTTCCTCACCGACAGTTATTTCATTCTCTTCCTCCCCGATAATTGAATTAAGTTGAGCTACAGGGGGTGGATCTAAATAAGAATTAGGTGGTGACGATTCTGCTCTAAAAATAAGGTGCTCCTTATCATTATCATCAAGAATCGTAACCTCTTTCTTCTTACAATAAATCTTCGCATCATAGTCCGAAAGCCAGTCCATACCGAGGATTATATCAAACTCAATCATAGGTATGACGATGAAATCAGCAGATAAAGAAAATTTATGTGCTCTAATGGGGACTGATTCACAAAACTTTGTTGCAACGATACTTCCCTTAGGAGTTTTAACTGACAACTCCCTTATTAAATCAAATTGGAAATATATAATTTTCTTAGAAAACTGGGAAGATATGAAACAATGCGATGATCCAGAATCAAATAATGCATTTGCTAAACTTGAGGAAACCATTAAATTACCTGCCACCACGTCTTTCGGAGCTTCTACCTCAGCAGTAGTGATATCATAAGCCTGGCCTTGATCCCTTGGCCTTTTCTGAGGTAAGTTCTCCTGACGCTTAGGACATGCATTTGCATAATGTCCCATCTCCCTGCAATTGTAGCACTGAACGTTGGTAGCTTCCTTCTTCCCCTTGCAATCATGAGCTTGGTGGCCTTTTTCACCACACTTGTAACAGACTCCCATTCCCTTCAAGCAAGTACCAGGATGTTTCTCCCCGCATTTACCACAAGATGGATATTCAACCTTTCCCTTCTTCCCCTTATTTCCATTCCCAGATTGATCAGCAGGTCTCTTCTTCTCTTGCTTTGCTTTAAAGTCATAAGACTTAGAGAATTCCTTTTCGGTCTTGATAGCACATGAGACAATGTCTTCGTACGATGAAAAGGATTGTGAGACTAATGCTCGACGGAGAAATGGTTTTAACCCATCAAAGAAACGATCAATCTTACTTCTTGGGTTGCGAATATAATCACCAGCGTACCTCGCTAACCTTATAAAGTTAGCCTCATACTTTGTGATATTCTCATCCTCCTTTTGTCTCAGACTCAGAAATTGTCTTTCCATATCTGCTCGATGGTCGCGAGGAAAGTATTTTTCTAAAAACAGATCTTTGAACTCCCTCCATTCCATGTTTGATACTTCATCATCTTCCTTCATGTTTTGAATCAATGACCACCATTGATCAGCATCTCCAGTGAGGTGGTAAACTGCCATGGTAACTTTTTCCCTTTCACTACTCCCCAAAGCCTGAAATATTTTCTCTAGGGAAAATATCCATTGCTCAGCTACTAAGGGATTTTTACTCCCATTGAACGTTGGTGGTTGTTGTCTCATGAATTGATCTAACATTGATCCTCCACGCTGCGGATCAGGGTGCTCCATACGGGTAAGGTTATTATTCATAACCTGAGTAAGTTGTCCCAGTACGGTGATTAGCTGATCAGCACCAGTTGCATCACCAGCCCCACTATAATTATCTTGAGCAGGAGGGCAATCCCTACATGGAGTGCGTGCATTGATACGGTTTCCATTTCTTCCACTAGGCGCCATTTCTAAAAAATGGCATAAACTAGATCAGTTTATGCATCAAAATACATAATCCCATACTTATAAAACACTAAACATAAATTGAACTATCTATGGATATAATCCATAATCATAAATATGTTTTCTTTGAGGAAGTATATACTCATAAACCCTTCATAATGATTTGTAAAGAAAGTGAGAGTTATCCTAAGCATATCCCCCGGGAGTGTCGTAACCAAGAGTGTAGCAAGGCCCGTTGTCGTGCACCAGTTCCCGTTCGAGTCTAGCTCAAAGCGGTGTTTTCGGGTTTTACCCCTAGGTACATCTGTGCCAGAGCCGCCTCTACCTGCTCGTATCCAGACAGGGATGTATTGCTCGGAAAACTCACAAAGTCTCTACAATACCAAAATTCTAGGAAGTTCTTCTATACAAATCCTAAAAGTTCATCTTAAGTCTATGTGATCTAATCAGAGTTTATCTAAATCTAGCTTCCAAGGTTTGTACTAAACTTCCTCTGATACCAACTGTAACGCCCCGACCCCAGTTACTCAGAGTCGGTGCATTACTTCGTAACATTGGCATGATCACAAGAAAGATCAAATCTCGAAAGACCGATTGGTTTAGTATCCTTGGAAACACTAGATATATTCATAAGTTTTACATTACATCATAAAATGAAAAACTACTACAACAAAATAATGTTTCCACAATCCACACTATTAACCCCTCATAAAATCCCTACAGGTCATTCATAACTTACTTCTTCACTTCCTGGGAAAAATAAAACATATAAAAGGGGTGAGCTCAAATGCCCAATAAGGATAACAAAATAGCGGAAACTTTCATAAATAAGAATAAACTTTTAAGGCAATGTATAACTAAAACAAAAGCCTTTCAAACATGAAATTTCAACATGGTATGGCATAAATAAAATGAAATAATGCCATTTACTTATTCACATGGATATTCTACTAATCGAATAATCACATGCAAAAATAAATAACCACTTTCATAATGTTGGAATGCATAATGCCAGACTATCATAACCACATAGCCAAGGCCTCGTGCCAAGACTACAAATAAGATTTTGTCAAGGCCTTGTGCCAAGACACTAGTTTGTCTCATGAGACCTACCGATGCATCGAGGAGCTATAGCGGGCTCCACCCGTCACTTATTAAGTCCAATGCATTCCCATATGAAAAGGTTTAAACATAACATAAACATTCGTATTAAAACTAGCATACGAAATGTCAATACTTTCACAATAAACTATGAATGGTATAAAAATAGCACATCCACAGTCAAACATATCACAAAACCTTCAATACAATATAGAAGTTTTGTATCATAATAAATCAACTTCAAATAATCTTAAAATCCATCAAAGGATGTTGACATAGATGAAATCAAAATTCTTTTTAAAGAAATATCTCCTTTTATTTTGAAATCATTTAAGATCCATATAAAATAAAACATTTTCTTTGAAAATATTCTTATAAGCTTGTAAGGAAAGCTTTGAAGATTTTATAACGGCGTAAAATAACCGCACCCGCCGTATAAGTTAAAAAAACATTCTTACCTCAATTCTGTTGAAAAGGTTAAAAAGGACCTTGTTTTGAAAACGACGGAAAGATTCCTTTATAAACCTCTTATAAAAAGTCAAAAAAGGGTATAAATGACTTTAACCCATATTCTTGTAAATAGTAAAAATGTTTTGAAATACATTTTTAAGAAACATGGATGTGGATGATAAAGAGATCCCAGTAGATTATTACATATAAACAACCTCGGATAATGAAGAGATTGTGAAATAACCCTTACCTTGTACTTTTCCTTGGTTGAGGTAGGTTAACCTCCTGTATAATGGTAAAATAATTGTTATTAAATTATACAAGAATCATATATATTAATATGATATCATATATGATCTTTTAACATTGATTTATTAATAATATCTTAGAATTATCATCGTTTCGAGTGTTAACTTACTCATTTTATTTTATATGTTTTGTTACATAAGCCATGTTTGTTGTATCTTATTCATATCCAAAATGATATCAAGTCCTTAAACATCATTTTTAAATCATAAAATGATAATTATACTTGAATGGATACGATGGAGAATGAATCTCATCGCGTTCGTGGAGATGGTAGTCCGTACGTACGCACGAGCGACAATATCATTCTTTTGATATTAAAATAATATATAAATGAATGGTATATCATATATACAGAATCATTAACATGTTATATTTATTATTTACATGAGTTACACATCATTATTATACCCATCCAAATAATATTATATTGAATAACAATTACACCACGACGTGGAGACGGTAAGCCGTACGTACGCACGTATGGTGACATGTTATTCAAAGGGTGGATAGAGTACTGAATATGGTTGTACCATACTTATAATAACATCACAGTATATGTGAGATACTGGAGTTATTATTTTAGAATGGTAAGAACAAAGCAAGAAGAAGTGGAAGAAGAAATGAACTTAGAAAAGGGTGGTGAAATCATTACCTCTTCTTCGGGTTCTTCCTTTTGATTTGATCAAACGGGCTCCATAGGTTGGCTTTCTGATCAAACTAAGGCCTCTAGGATGTAGTGAGGGATGTTGGGAGAGTATTTGGGCAGAGTATGGCCGAACCAAAAGGCTTTGAAGGTGTGAAGAAATGAGAAGGAGGAGTGCCCTTTTTATAAGAGGGGTGAGGGGCACCTTTGGAAAAGCTAGAAATATTAATTTATAATAAATTCATATTCGGTTTCTAATGGCTCCAAAGCTTATTATTCAAAGGTTAAGGTGGGGATAGGTCGAAAACCACTCAACCAATAGAATTTAGACAGGTTTGGGTACTTATATTAACCTTATCTTTAAGTATTAACTCTAAGTTAATTAGTTTCACTTTTACAATGTCTCTTTGTATTTTTATATAATATGGTTAATAAACTTACTATATAAATCCAAGAGACCCCCAAGTGGTCCATTAATGATTAACCTATCATAATATAAGTCTCTTGGCCGAACCTTAGATTTTTAGGAATTTAATATCAATTAATAATATAATATTTGTTTTAAGAACTCTTTTATGTCAATTTTGACACTATTCAATAGTTGATTTTTGTGAAACTCATAACAGATTGATTACTTCGAACAAAGTCCATTAAATCAATCCTAATATATCATATTAGCCTATAAAATTAGTTTAATTCATTAAAAGTTTCATATTATATTTATTTGGGTATTTATAATATCAATTATTTTAATTTTTCACTATTATAGTAATTACTGCATCATCATTGTGTCATAAATAAAATAAATTATTTAATGTCTACAAATTATAAATAAAATATCATTATGTAGGAAATCTTTTTATCTTTCTAATTAATATTTATAATCTAAAATCCAACATATATAACCCTATGTAAAAATTGTTGTTCTAAAAGATATATGCTTGTGTCATTTTTGTATTCATTTTAACTAAATTAAAATAAAGTGTCATTATCACTTACAAGTGGATCCATGGGGTCCCAAATATTGACACAAAGATGCCCATGGTCGACCATCTATCAACCAATAGGGTTAAGACACGTTTTTAGGGTAATTTAGTATTATTATAATATTATTTTTTTAACCCTTATTTACCGGATTTACCCTTAACCATGGTAAATAAAATATTTACCGCAGTAATTATTCAAAATGTCTAAAAATAAAAGTTACCTATTTACACAATTTGAACATCCTGATTCCAAATATGGAATCCATTTTCCTAAATTCAAAACACAGAAGTGGCAGAAATTAATTTAAAATTAATTCCCGCTGTCAAAACAAAAAGCGTGTTTTTAAGAGATAATAACTATCAAAAGATTGACACTTGTTTATGTTCGGTTTAATTGTAAAATTATGTCTAATGACCAAAATTATATTAAATTATAAAAATATATTCTAAATATACTTTAAAACCACTCAAATTCATAATTTATCACTATTAATTATTTTGATTAAAAAAGTTGTTTTTAATTAAAATTTAGTAATTTTCACTATTCATCAAAATATGAAAGTTATCCGAAAAGTACCAAAATTTCACCTTAGGATAAATTCGATATTCCGAATCCAAAAATGAAGTCCATTTCAAAATATAAAATATATATAATTTCAAAATTTAGGTATTACTATTCATAATGGCTAGTTTAATTAGTTGTGGTGTGTGTTAGAACTCGAGGTTGCGTACAACACACGCTATCGCATTATTCAAAGGGAAACGTACCGTAGAAGCTTGGGGTGTTACACTTCTTATGTACTTTCATTACAAATTTCAAGTATCCCTTTTTGAAAAAACATTTTTTATGTTTCTCAATGTCTTATACTTCACTCTATTCATCATTGAACATTCAATGTCACTGTGATTTAATGTAGACAACTCTTCCACAAAAAAAATGAAAGAGGTAACTTACCTTTAAATTTACCATTTTCTTTAGTTATCTTCATGGAAATGGGTGAAAGAATTTATTTATCCACATCATATTTACCATCATTGTCTCCAAAAATTATTAGTTTCTCAATGGATTTGAATTTCATTTCCTTACTAACATGAGTTGTAGCATCTATTAGATTGAGTCTAATCTCATATTCCACTAGACTACTTAGAAGATCATCCAGAGATAGTTCGGATAGATCTATTTCTTCAAGGGATGACACATTTTCATTGTACATCGGTAGAAGACTTCTAAATATTTTATTTATGATATCAATGTCTTATATTTCCTATCTAAGAACTAGAATTTATCCCACTACTTTAGTAATTCGATTGAAGAAGGAATCCTAATTCTCTTCAAGATGCATCATCAGATCGTCGAAACAATTGTGCGGTACACGAAGTTTATATTCCTTCACATTTCTTTCTTCTTCATAAATATTTTCATGTTTATCCCACATAGATTTTTTGAGATAAAAATCATCACCTTTAGATAGATCTAATCTGAAAGAGCTGTAGTGCTATCATTCTCAGCTTTAGCATCTGCTTCAAGATCTTTCATGTCTGTATCAGTCATAGTAATCCATATTGGATTAGTAACTTGTATTCCTTGAACAATAGCAAAGAGTACTTCCATTACAAGGGATATTAGATGGGATCTCATTATGTTTTTTTCAAATCTGAAAATTACTTCCCTCAAAGAGAGGGATTCTCATGAAATTGGAAACATTCTCTATGATGAAAAAGGACAGGTCTATCACCAAAAACCTTTACCCATATATACCACTTGTAAGTCCCCGGGACACACTGAGTGGGGAGGGGTGAATCAGGGTGTCAACGTTTTCATTTAAATCAATGATCTTATTCACACATTGGTTGGAACATGTTAAACATGCAATACTAAAGGGAACATAAAGCAAACAATCACATGCAAAGTGAAAACACCACACTTTTACCTGGTTCACCACTAAGGGAAACGTCGAAGGAGCAAATACGGATAGGTTTTCGATCATACCAAATTCCACTAAACGTCACTATCTGTGGAATACAAGGTTCGGGTACAGTCACTCTGTCTCAGACACAATGCCTTCACAATTGTTTAGGGATAGCTAAATGCGACCCTCAGATCACTTTTGTCGACTCTTCTTAGCTCACTACCTTGAGAGAAGTCAAAATCAGTTTATCAACTTGAAGGTATCTTCAATATATTTCCATTGAAGTCACTGTATATATTCAGAACAAGACATTTCATCCATTGATGTCCTGGATTGATGCACCTGAAAGCACTGAATAGCTATACCAGATATTCAGAACATGAAATCAACTTATACTGACAATTGCACACAACACCTTCCCTTTGCGTGCAAGATCTAACTTTTACACACAAGATTTTCTTTGCCCAAGGAAAATAATTAACCCAACTACACTCTTTACAAGTATAATTTTGTGTGTAACATTATCTTCTATGCGCAACCTTTACTTTTCCGCACAACTTTAATTTTTCTGCACAAACATAATTTTTCCACGCAAACATAATTTTTCCACACAAAACCCTTTTCCCGCAACTTTTATGTGCATTGGAACTCAGATATTCTATATGTCTTTTTTCATACCGGTTGTGGGGGTAACCTCTTATTTATAGGCATCAATAACCCGTATGTACAAAACCCACCGTGTCGCGCAATACTCCCATTCTACATGCAATGACTTTTTGCATAGGAACCATTTTCCATGCAAACTCCAGATTTTCTGTACAACTCATACCTTTGCCATTTTTCTGGGTTTTGATCCCGAAACATGATTTGAGAAAAAAAAAATTAAAAACCAATTTAGCACGCATTCCATTGTTTTTTCACACCATCCTTTGTAGAGAATACATCTCTCCATTTTCTGATTTTCAGGCCCAAACATTTGGCAGACACTGGATAATAGTGTTGCCTTTGTCTGCTTGAACTGTATGATCCCTTCCTTGTCAAAATTTATGAACATCCAATGAGGATTAAAAAAACACAGACCAAACATCATTTATCTCATTGAACAGTCATGGTTCCAATAATCCCCCACTATGTTTTTTTTGGAAATCAACAGACAAATTAAATAGGGAACCGACAACAAGAAAACCCGAAAACCTAAAACTCAATAATCAACTCATGAAACATTCTATGACTACGTTAGAAATTATTGGTGTAGAAAATAAGAGGGGAAGCATGAATTGGGATCCTGTGTTTTGGAATTCTGAATGACACCATCCAATATATTCTCTAACTGTACCACATAACCAATACATATCCCGAATGTTTTTATTCTCCTCCTAACATTGAATTCGCATCATGTGACAAAATCATTACATGTCTATTGCATGTAAATGTCCTAAATTTTGAATTCTAAATTTATTCATTTTCCCCCATTGACAATAAACCCAATGACTGGTAAATCATAATTGAATAGCTCAAAAGACCCCTTGGATAATATCTACCCCATAATCCTGCATCACATCCATAAGAAAATTAAAAGAAGTTAACAAAACTAGGGAGATGGGTCTTTCGTAACCTCCTAATGCATTTGGAGGTTTCTGAACTATGAGGTTCAACCGATGTTTTTCAAACACAACTGTTGACATGGGCCTGGTCAGTATATCAACCACATGCTCATCAGTTCCCACATCTTCCATTTTGTCCACACCTTGTTCAATATTTTCTTTAATAAAGTGATATCTAATTTCAAAATGTTTTTTATGAGAATGTTGAACATGATTCTTCATAAGATCAATTGTGATCTTGTTGTCACTGTAAATCACCATTGGTTGTTTTTCCTCATCACCAATATCTATCAGTTTTTGCTTCATCCATAGTAGTTGAGTGCATTCCATTGTAGTAGAGATATACTCTGCTTCAGCAGAAATAAGAGAAGTACTTTCTTGTTTCTTACTCAACCATCCAACTCATTTATTCCCAATATAAAATGCTCCACCGCTAGTGGAGTTTTTTTGACTATATATCCAGCCCAATTAGTATCAGAAAACTCTTATAATTCACTCTCCCTTCTTTCAGCAAAGAATAGTCCATAATTGTGAGTACCATTAATATACCTCAAGATTCTTTTCACTGCTTCCATATCATCACCCTTCGGATTACACTGAAATGGGGCTGCTAATCATGTTGTAAATACAATTTATGGTTTTGATCTTGTCAGGTACAATAAGCTCCCAATTATCATTTTGTACATTGTGGGATCTACTGGTGTCCCATCGTCATGCTTTTCCTAGTTTTGTTCCAACTGAAATTGGAGTCTACATTGGATTGGAGTAACGAATATTAAATTTATTCAATAGATCCCTTGCATATTTTTTCTGAGAAATGAATGTATAATTCTTCTTTTAATCACCTGCAGCCCTAAAAAAATGTGAGTTCACTAATCTTGGAGATTTCAAATTCTGATTTCATGTGATTGTTGAATTCATCTTTTGATCCCTACCTTCTTCCAAAAAAAATTATCCATCTGCATATAGGAATACCATGAACTTATCATTCTGAGATTCTTCACATAGAGGTTGTGATCCACACCTCCTCTTTTGAATTCAAGCTTTCTTAGATAAGAATCTAACCAATAGTACTATGCTCGTTGTCCCTGTTTCAAGTCATAGAGTGATTTATTTAATTTGAAAACCATCATTTCATCATTTCCAAGTAAGAACCCCAAGGGTTGTTCAATGTTGACTTCATCTTCCAAAACTCCTTTTAAGAATTTTGTTTTAACATCCATTTGATATTATTTATATCATTTTTGGATTTCTAGGGCTATAAATAGCCTTATTGACTACATTTCTGATAATAGAGAAAATATTTCCCCATCATTGACACCATCAATCTGTGAATATCCCTTGAACACCAATCATGCCTTATTTCTGATCACATTACTCTGATCATCATATTTGTTCATAAAGATCCACTTTCTACATATTATATTGTGACCTTCGGGTCTTTTGACCAGATCCCATGTCTGATACTAGACAATTTGATCTAGATATTAACTAATGGGCTTCACCCAAGATTCATCCTTTGTAGATTCTTCAAAATAGGATGGTCCCACAACTGATAGAAATGCTGATTGTGCATTACTCCTCATTCTCATCATTTTTATGTGTGCAGTCCAATACCCAATGATGACTGATTGATCAATTTCTACTCTTCGATTCATCCTTAAATGTTCATCTGAATTCTCTCCAGATATTGTTTCAACATCATACTCTTATTCTAAGTCAAAATCATGATGTGACTCCTGAGAGTTTTGTACACCTTCCTCTATTTCTATATTTTATTTTCTCCATGTTCACATTATTCATCATATTTTATCATATCATCATTTGAATTATTGAAGCATTCAAGATTTTATCTTGAAAGATTGTAACATCACTGCTTTCCATAATCCTTCCCAAACCCTTATTGAAACACTTATAATCTTTTCTATTCATTGGATATCCATGTAATATTCTTTCATCTACATTGTCACCATACTTCTATTGATTCTCATATTTCTTCTAATGAAACATCTACTCACAAATAACTGAGAGTATTTAAATCAAAGCTTCCTTCCATGACACTGTTCATATGGTGACTTCGTTTCCCCAATATAGAGCCCAGTTCGATTTGGAATGTGGACTTTCTCTTCAATAGATTCTTTCTAGTAATATGGAGAGATATGACTCTCAATCAGCATAGTCTTGACCATGTTTTTGACATGTCGATTGTGGCACACAATAACTCCATTTCACTACGGGGTTCTCACAGCAGCTACCTCATGTCGTATTCCATGTTTTCTATGTATTTCTATAACTCAATGGACATGTATTCTTCTCCATTTTTAGATCATAGAACTTTTATTGTTCATCCAGTATCATTCTTGGAAATTCGATGATAGGTTTTCATGTAATCAAGTACTTTTCGCTTCCTATAAATAACCATTACCCAAGACATTTGACTATAATCATCAAGGAAAAAGACAAAGTAATCCTCTCCATGAGTTCCAACAACATTTATCAGGCCTGATAAATCTGTATAGATGAGTTCAAGAAGGTTTGATTTCTTTTATTGTTTGGCTGATATGAACTACAGACTACCTTCTTCTAAATGCAACCATCACATGTCTTTTCTCATTCACATTTTAGAATTGAGATATTTGTGACTCTATTCAGCATTGATATCTTTTCAATGTCATTTTTGTTAATGTGTCATAGCCATTGATCCCATAGGTTGCCTTCTTATTCAAAAGAAATGTAGAAAGAGATTTCCATACTGTCAACTTGATATAAGAATCCATCTATTCTATAGCCTTTCATGAGAGAATTTCCAATTTTTCCCTTTATAGTGGAAGCTTTTTTAGGGAATGTTACTATTAGCCCTGTGTCACAGATTTGACTCACACTGAGGAGATTATAACATAGACTATACAATAGTGAACATCAGTATTCTTTATCTCTCCATTGGCAATAGCAGTATTTCCACTACCTTTAATATTCAAAGCCCCATCATTACCAACCCTTACTACTCCATCAACCTTCTTTCTAATTTTATCTTAAAGGTCATCTTTTCTTGTAATATGGGACGATTATCCACTATCAAGAATCTCAGTGATGCTGCTTTTTCTATCTTTGAGGGCTACTTATGCAATATTAAATTTTTAAATTTTCATTCTTCTCTATCCATGAGATATTGGATTGAGTGTGAGACACTGACGGCATTTCTATTCTTTCTTCCACATAATCAGATTCTTCATACCAATAAACTTCTTCTAGAGGAGAAACCATGTTTGTGAGAACAATACCATTAAGAGGGTGAGTATTGAATAGTCTCTGAGAGTTGTGTGAATTTCTCCAGTCATACATCTACCCAAAATAAATTGCAATATGGCCAAAGTTAGAGTAGAGAAAATAGTATCCATAGAAACTATTTATTCTATAAGATTTAGGATATGAAATCGATATCCTTTTTTGTATTTCTAGATCATCTCCTTTCAACTAGCTCCTTGCCTCTCTGTCAAAGGACATGGTATGGCCCAGATAGAAACAAAATTGACACTTCATGAGTGGTAATTTCTTCACACATATATTTATCTTTATGCCTTCTTCCTTGGGAAAATGGTTGGACTGCCTATCAATTCTAAAATATTGAGGATAACATTCAGGTCTTCTTTCAGTATTTATTGAGGGTTTATTTTTCAGCACTTTAGGAAACTTTTCAACATGTCTAACTTTCATCTTATCTTTCTTCTATTAACTTCTGGTAGTTGATGTCTCAGCTTCACAACTGATTCCATTTTTCCCATGCTGGGGGATCTTTGATCAGTCATGATTTATTCAAACCCATCTTAACAAACCATAGCTCTTACTAGTAATTATGTATCTAAGAATCTTCCCGAATGTATTTTCTTCATTTCTTATTTTGTGGTCGATTAACACTCAATTTTACTCCAAAGAGTAACAACTTCTTTTTCAAGACCCTCAACAGTCTTGGACTTCTATTATTGTCTGCATGTATGTCCATTGATCACCTTTGAAAGTTCTTCATTTCTATGAATAAGTTCCACAACCTCATCTTTGGTTTCATGGATTGAAGACTATAATCTCACTACTTATTTTAGTCATTCAATTTTAGCTTCATGCTCATCAACATATTATGATGACTCTTCCACCATTGATTTCCACTTATTACATCTCATACATTTATTATCAAGTGTAGAAAATGAATCCTTAATTTTCAACTTCAGATCAACATTAAGATTCATCTGATTATATTTATCTTTATTGATCAAAGTTTCTGTCTTTTCAATGGTATCCATCATGGAAGCATGGTTACCGATTTTAAATTTTGGTTCTTCATCTTATTCAAAGAATTCAATATCAGCATATTCCTCTTCAGGGACAAAACTCTTCTTTGGTACTTTCTTTCTATATTTGAAGTCTCCATTTTTGAAAAACGTTTTCTGAAGCTTCTCAATGTCTTCTGATTTCTCTCTTCATCATTGAACATTATTTGGCACTTTGAGGTAATTTGACCAATTCATCCACAACAAAAAATGCAAGAGGTAATTTACCTTTTAAATTTACCATTTCCGTTCTTAAGCTTCTTGGAAATGAGGAATTAATTTCTTTTTCCTAATAATTTTCACCACCACTATATTCAGAAATTTTCATTTGTTCATGGTTTTTAATTCCATTACCTTACTAACACTAGTCGTAGAATCTTATAGTTTGACTCTCATCTCATTTTCCACTAGACTACTTAGTAGAACATCGAGAGATAGTTTAGATAGAACTATATCTTCAAGGGATGACACCTTTGAATATTAAATAGGTGGAAGTCTTCTCAAGATTTTTTTTACAATATGAATGTCTTTTATTTCCTCTCAATGACCTAGAATTTCTCCCAATACTTCAGTAATTCGATTGAAGATGGAATATGCTTTCTCAATAGGATTTATCATCAGATCATCGAACCAATTGTATAGGAATTGATGTTTTTATTCCTTCACTTTATTGTCCCCTTTATAAAAATTATCAAGTTTGTCCCACATAGACTTTGCTAAGGTGAAACTAATCACCATTATATAGATCTAACCCGAAATATCCGCAATGATATCATTCTCATCTTTAGGATCTACCTCAAGAACATTCCCATATGTATTAGTCATATTAAGCCTTGATGGATTAGTAACTTGTATTCCATGCACAATAGAAAATAGGACTTCCATTACAAGGTAACTTATATGAGATCTCTTTATTTTTTTCAAAATCTAAAAATAACATCCATAGAAGATAGGGATTCCCCTGTCATTGTCACCATTCTCCATAATGGAAAAGGACAGATCTAACACCAGTAACCTTTACCCTATGATACACTTATAGGACCCAGGGACACTCTGATAGGGGAGGGGTGAATCAGGGTGTCATTTTTTTCTTTTAAATAAAGGATCTTGTTCCCACATTGGTAAGAACACATTATACCTATAAGACTAAAGAGAACATAAAGCAAAAAATCACATGCAGGGTCACCACACATCACTTTTACTTGGTTCAAAACTAAGGGCTACGTCCAAGGAGGTAATGCCCACAGGTTTTCAGTCATACCTAATTCCACTAAACTTCACTATCTGTAGATTACATGGTTCGGGTACAGTACTATGTCTCAGGCACACTGCCTTTACAATGGTTCAGGGATAGCTCACTGTGTCTCCCATATCACTTCTGTCAACTCCTCCTAGCTCACTACCTTGAGAGAAGTCAAACTCAGATTATCGACTTGAAGGTCTCTTCAATAGATCTGCATTGATTTCTTGGTCTATGTTAAGAAAAACAATTTTCTTGCATCGTAGTCTAAGAACGATACAACTGAAAGCACTAAACTACTAAACCTAATATTTATAACATGCAATCAGCTTATATTGACAATTGCGCTCAACACCTTCCCTTTGTGTGAAAGATCTCACTTTTGTGAACCTTTTTTTCTTTGCATGCGGAAAAATGTTCGCGCAACTAAAATCTTTATGTGAAACATTTGCAAGAAACACTATATTTTCAGCACAACTTTTACTTTTTCGCGCAACATTAATTTTTCCGTGAAAACTTAATTTTTCCATGCAAACATAATTTTTACACGCAACTCCCTTTTCGGGCATCAAAAATCAGATCTTCTTTATTTCTTTCTCCATGAAAAATGAGGGGGGTCACCTTTTATTTATATCCATTATTGACCCTCATGTGAAAAACTCACTATGTCGTGAAAAACTCCCATTCTACACGCAATGACTGTTCCCACAGGAACCATTTTTGACGTAAACTCCATATTTGTAGTACAACTCATGCCATTTCCATTTTTCAGTGTTCTGATCCCAAAACAGATTTTGGGAAATAAAATTCAAAACCAATTTAGTGTACAGTTCTTTCATTTCTTGCACATTCATTTTCCAAAAACATATCTCTCCATTTTTTAATTTTCAGGCCCATAGATTTGGTAGGAACTAGAAAACGGCTCCACCATCAATATTATAGTCCGCCCGAACTGTATGATCCCTTCCCTATCCTACATTATGGACTTCCAATAGGGATTGAAAATAAAAACACACCAAAATCTATTTATTTCACAGAATGGTGGTGGTTCCAACATACCTATTATTGAGGATGCTTCTATGACCCGATATTAATAGAAAATACTATATGTTTATGAAATTATAAAAATAAAATCTAGATTCCTCTATCAAAAAATCGAAAAACTATAGTGATGGGTTTCAAAATATCAAAAGATATCTATGATAAAATATGAATCAGTTATGAAGAACGTCTTAATGTTAAATAATCCTGGTTTCAAATCTGGAGAATAAATATTAAAGATATCAAAATGGATGATTATGAGACTATTGAAGGACAATTTACCTTTTTAAATGATATTTTCTGCAATATGAGGGGTTTTATTGAAAATCTGGATGACTATACTATTATGAAGAATCTTATGAAAAAAATTATACATATATTTGGATCAATGATTTTAACTCTTGAGGATATAGAAAATCTATCATTGGATGAAATTCAAAATATTACCATAACATATGAAATAATAAAATTTCCAGCATTTAAGAAAAATATATGAGATGTAACGCCCCGACCCCAGTTACCAAGAGTCGGTGCATTACTTCATAACATTGGCATGATCACAAGAAAGATCAAATCTCGAAAGACCGATTGGTTTAGTAGCCTTGGAAACACTAGATATATTCATAAGTTTTACATTACATCATAAAATGAAAAACTACTACAACAAAATAATGTTTCCAAAATCCACACTATTAACCCCTCATAAAATCCCTGCAGGTCATTCATAACTTACTTCTTCACTTCCTGGGAAAAATAAAACATATAAAAGGGGTGAGCTCAAATGCCCAATAAGGATAACAAAATAGCGGAAACTTTCATAAATAAGAATAAACTTTTAAGGCAATGTATAACTAAAACAAAAGCCTTTCAAACATGAACTTTCAACATGGTATGGCATAAATAAAATGAAATAATGCCATTTACTTATTCACATGGATATTCTACTAATCGAATAATCACATGCAAAAATAAATAACCACTTTCATAATGTTGGAATGCATAATGCCAGACTATCATAACCACATAGCCAAGGCCTCGTGCCAAGACTACAAATAAGATTTTGTCAAGGCCTTGTGCCAAGACACTAGTTTGTCTCATGAGACCTACCGATGCATCGAGGAGCTATAGCGGGCTCCACCCGTCACTTATTAAGTCCAATGCATTCCCATATGAAAAGGTTTAAACATAACATAAACATTCGTATTAAAACTAGCATACGAAATGTCAATACTTTCACAATAAACTATGAATGGTATAAAAATAGCACATCCACAGTCAAACATATCACAAAACCTTCAATACAATATAGAAGTTTTGTATCATAATAAATCAACTTCAAATAATCTTAAAATCCATCAAAGGATGTTGACATAGATGAAATCAAAATTCTTTTTAAAGAAATATCTCCTTTTATTTTGAAATCATTTAAGATCCATATAAAATAAAACATTTTCTTTGAAAATATTCTTATAATATTGTAAGGAAAGCTTTGAAGATTTTATAACGGCGTAAAATAACCGCACCCGCCGTATAAGTTAAAAAACATTCTTACCTCAATTCTGTCGAAAAGGTTAAAAAGGACCTTGTTTTGAAAATGACGGAAAGATTCCTTTATAAACCTCTTATAAAAAGTCAAAAAAGGGTATAAATGACTTTAACCCATATTCTTGTAAATAGTAAAAATGTTTTGAAATACATTTTTAAGAAACATGGATGTTGATGATAAAGAGATCCCAGTAGATTATTACATATAAACAACCTCGGATAATGAAGAGATTGTGAAATAACCCTTACCTTGTACTTTTCCTTGGTTGAGGTAGGTTAACCTCCTGTATAATGGTGAAATAATTGTTATTAAATTATACAAGAATCATATATATTAATATGATATCATATATGATCCTTTAACATTGATTTATTAATAATATCTTAGAATTATCATCGTTTCGAGTGTTAACTTACTCATTTTCTTTTATATGTTTTGTTACATAAGCCATGTTTGTTGTATCTTATTCATATCCAGAATGATATCAAGTCCTTAAACATCATTTTTAAATCATAAAATGATAATTATACTTGAATGGATACGATGGAGAATGAATCTCATCGCGTTCGTGGAGACGGTAGTCCGTACGTACGCACGAGCGACAATATCATTCTTTTGATATTAAAATAATATATAAATGAATGGTATATCATATATACAGAATCATTAACATTTTATATTTATTATTTACATGAGTTACACATCATTATTATACCCATCCAAATAATATTATATTGAATAACAATTACACCATGACGTGGAGACGGTAAGCCGTACGTACGCACGTATGGTGACATGTTATTCAAAGGGTGGATAGAATACTGAATATGGTTGTACCATACTTATAATAACATCACAGTATATGTGAGATACTGGAGTTATTATTTTAGAATGGTAAGAACAAAGGAAGAAGAAGTGGAAGAAGAAATGAACTTAGAAAAGGGTGGTGAAATCATTAGCTCTTCTTCGGGTTCTTCCTTTTGATTTGATCAAAAGGGCTCCTTAGGTTGGCTTTCTGATCAAACTAATGCCTCTAGGTTGTATTGAGGGATGTTGGGAGAGTATTTGGGCAGAGTTTGGCCGAACCAAAAGGCTTTGAAAGTGTGAAGAAATGAGAAGGAGGAGTGCCCTTTTTATAAGAGGGGTGACGGGCACCTTTGGAAAAGCTAGAAATATTAATTTATAATAAATTCATATTCGGTTTCTAATGGCTCCAAAGCTTATTATTCAAAGGTTAAGGTGTGGATAGGTCGAAAAGCACTCAACCAATAGAATTTAGACAGGTTTGGGTACTTATATTAACCTTATCTTTAAGTATTAACTCTGAGTTAATTAGTTTCACTTTTACAATGTCTCTTTGTATTTTTATATAATATGGTTAATAAACTTACTATATACATCCAAGAGACCCCCAAGTGGTCCATTAATGATTAACCTATCATAATATAAGTCTCTTGGCCGAACCTTAGATTTTTAGGAATTTAATATCAATTAATAATATAATATTTGTTTTAAGAACTCTTTTATGTCAATTTTGACACTATTCAATAGTTGATTTTTGTTAAACTCATAACAGATTGATTACTTCGAACAAAGTCCATTAAATCAATCCTAATATATCATATTATCCTAGAAAATTAGTTTAATTCATTAAAAGTTTCATATTATATTTATTTGGGTATTTATAATATCAATTATTTTAATTTTTCACTACTATAGTAATTACTGCATCATCATTGTGTCATAAATAAAATAAATTATTTAATGTCTAAAAATAATAAATAAAATATCATTATGTAGGAAATATTTTTATCTTTCTAATGAATATTTATAATCTAAAATCCAACATATATAACCCTATGTAAAAATTGTTGTTCTAAAAGATATATGCTTGTGTCATTTTTGTATTCATTTTAACTAAATTAAAATAAAGTGTCATTATCACTTACAAGTGGATCCATGGGGTCCCAAAAATTGACACAAAGATGCCCATGGTCGACCATCTATCAACCAATAGGGTTAAGACACGTTTTTAGGGTAATTTAGTATTATTATAATATTATTTTTTTAACCCTTATTTACCGGATTTACCCTTAACCATGGTAAATAAAATATTTACCGCAGTAATTATTCAAAATGTCTAAAAATAAAAGTTATCTATTTACACAATTTGAACATCCTGATTCCAAATATGGAATCCATTTTCCTAAATTCAAAACACAGAAGTGGCAGAAATTAATTTAAAATTAATTCCCGCTGTCAAAACAAAAAGCGTGTTTTTAAGAGATAATAACTATCAAAAGATTGACACTTGTTTATGTTCGGTTTAATTGTAAAATTATGTCTAATGACCAAAATTATATTAAATTATAAAAATATATTCTAAATATACTTTAAAACCACTCAAATTCATAATTTATCACTATTAATTATTTTGATTAAAAAAGTTGTTTTTAATTAAAATTTAGTAATTTTCACTATTCATCAAAATATGAAAGTTATCCGAAAAGTACCAAAATTTCACCTTAGGATAAATTCGATATTCCGAATCCAAAAATGAAGTCCATTTCAAAATATAAAATATATATAATTTCAAAATTTAGGTATTACTATTCATAATGGCTAGTTTAATTAGTTGTGGTGTGTGTTAGAACTCGAGGTTGCGTACAACACACGCTATCGCATTATTCAAAGGGAAACGTACCGTAGAAGATTGGGGTGTTACATTCTCCCCTCCTTCAAATAATTGCGTCCTCGCAATTTCTAGAGTATTACTTCATAAAAAGACTCGGGTGGTTCTTCATCATAAGTTCCTTGGGTTCCCACGTTGCCTCTTCCATCTTATGATTCCTCCACAAAACTTTTACCAGACGCGTCGTCCGGTTTCTCAGCACTTGTTCTCTCGTATCAAGAATCTTGATGGGATCTTCGCAATAAGACAGATCGGGTTCCAGTTCTAAATCTTCATAGGTGAGTACATGCGTTGGGTCAGGCATGTATTTTCTCAACAGAGATACGTGGAACACATCGTGAACTTTGGAGAGACTTGGCGGTATTGCCAATCGGTAAGCTACAGCCCCAATTCGTTCTAGAATTTCGAAAGGTCCGATGTACCTGGGACTCAATTTACCTTTCTTACCAAAACGTATGACTCCCTTCCACGGAGATACCTTTAGGAAAACATGATCACTGACTTGAAATTCCAAATCCTTCCTTCGATTATCGGCATAGCTCTTCTGCCTACTTTGAGCTGCTTTGATGTGATTTTGGATTACCTTCACCTTTTCCACCGTTTCCTCCACCAGTTCTGGGCCTACAAGTTTTCTTTCACCAACGTCATCCCAACAGGTTGGTGTACGACATCTCTTTCCGTATAACGCTTCATATGGTGCCATCTGAATACTCGAATGGAAGCTATTGTTATAGGAAAATTCTACTAGTGGTAAATATTGATCCCACATACCCTGAAAATCAAGTGAGCAAGATCTCAACATGTCTTCTAAGGTCTGAATAGTCCGTTCTGATTGTCCGTCTGTCTGAGGGTGGTAAGCAGTGCTCAAATGAAGTTCAGTATCCAGGGATTTCTGAAGACTTTTCCAAAATCTTGAAGTAAAACGGGGATCACGATCAGAAACAATCGATAGGGGTACTCCATGAAGTCTCACAACTTCATTAATGTATAGTCTTGCTAGACGTTCCAGGGGTAGATCTTCTCTTATAGCAAGAAAATGTGCTGACTTGGTAAGACGATCAACAATAACCCATATTGCATCATTCCTTCTAGGAGTCTTTGGTAGCCCCATGACAAAGTCCATTGTAATATTGTCCCATTTCCACTCCGGTATGGGAAGAGGTTGCATGACTCCTCCAGGCTGTTGCCTTCCAGCTTTCACTTGTTGACAAACCATACATCTTGACAAAAAATCAGCAATCTCCCTCTTCATGTTGTCCCACCAAAAATGTTCCTTCAAATCTCTATACATTTTGGTGCTCCCAGGGTGTATAGAGAAATTGGAACTATGAGCATCATCCAGCAATTCCCTTTTTAGATCAGGTATATTGGGAACACAAAGTCTCTTCCCGAATTTCAAAATTCCACCTTCATACGCAAAGTCTCTCAATCTCCCATCATTCACAGCTTTAATCTTCTTTTGGAATTCTTCATCATCAGTCTGAGAACTCTTAATCCTTTCTAGTAAAGATGGTTTGGCAACCATTTGAAAAAGCATTGATGTTTCTCCTTCCCTGGTTATTCCCATGTCCATCTTCACTAGCTCCATGAAAATTGGATCCCTTTCAATTCTCATATTGTTCAAAACTCCATGGTCTTTTCTACTCAAAGCATCTGCCACCTTGTTTGCCTTCCCTGGGTGGTAGTGTATCGTACAATCATAATCCTTGAGTAATTCAAGCCATCTCCTTTGCCTCATGTTGAGTTCTTTTTGTGAGAAAATATACTTCAAACTCTTGTGATCAGTATAAATCTCACATTTTTCACCATAGAGGTAGTGCCTCCATATTTTCAAAGCAAAGATCACTGCTGCTAACTCGAGATCATGAGTAGGATAGTTTTGTTCATGAATTTTCAACTGTCGTGATGCATAGACAATAACTCTATCATTCTGCATAAGGACACAACCAAGTCCTTTCTTTGATGCATCACTATAAATAACGAACCCATCATTCCCCGATGGTAGAGTCAATATAGGAGCATTGACTAATCTTCTCTTCAGTTCTTCGAAACATTCTTCACACTCTTTTGTCCAAACAAATTTAACCCCTTTACGTGTGAGCTTCGTTAATGGGTTTGCCAATCGGGAAAAATTCTGGACGAAACGTCGATAATAACCTGCCAAACCAATAAAACTACGTACCTCAGTTATACTCGTAGGTGCTGGCCATTCTTGGATTGCCTTGGTCTTAGAAGGATCAACAGAGATTCCATCTTTAGAGACAATATGGCCAAGAAAAGAAATCTCATGAAGCCAGAATTCACACTTGCTAAAATTCCCATATAATTCATGCCTCCTCAGAGTCTTCAAGATAATGCGCAAGTGATTTTCATGATCTTCGTAGGTTTTGGAGTATACCAAGATATCATCAATAAATACCACCACAAATTCATCGAGATACTCCTTGAAAACTCTATTCATCAGATCCATGAATACAGAGGGTGCATTAGTCAATCCAAACGGCATTACAGTAAACTCGTAATGCCCGTACCTGGTTCGAAATGCTGTTTTCGGAATGTCTTCCTTCTTTACACACAACTGATGGTATCCAGATCGAAGGTCAATCTTTGAAAAGTATTGAGCTCCATGCAGTTGGTCAAATAAATCATCAATACGAGGTAGGGGATACTTGTTCTTTATCGTTATAGCATTGATCTCCCTGTAATCGATACATAACCTCATAGATCCATCTTTCTTTTTAACAAAAAGAACAGGGGCTCCCCATGGAGAAACACTAGGGAGAATAAATCCCTTATTACTCAATTCCTCTAGTTGTTTCTTTAGTTCGACTAGCTCTACAGTGGCCATTCTATAAGGGGTCTTCGATATAGGCCTTGATCCAGGAATCAAATCAATAGAAAACTCAACTTCTCGTTCTGGAGGATGTCCAAGTAAATCTTCCGGAAATACATCTACAAATTCTTTCACAATAGGTACATCCTCTATTTGAACATTCCTTTCCTCACCGACAGTTATTTCATTCTCTTCCTCCCCGATAATTGAATTAGGTTGAGCTACAGGGGGTGGATCTAAATAAGAATTAGGTGGTGACGATTCTGCTCTAAAAATAAGGTGCTCCTTATCATTATCATCAAGAATCGTAACCTCTTTCTTCTTACAATAAATCTTCGCATCATAGTCCGAAAGCCAGTCCATACCGAGGATTATATAAAAACTCAATCATAGGTATGACGATGAAATCAGCAGATAAAGAAAATTTATGTGCTCTAATGGGGACTGATTCACAAAACTTTGTTGCAACGATACTTCCCTTAGTAGTTTTAACTGACAACTCCCTTATTAAATCAAATTGGAAATATCTAATTTTCTTAGCAAACTGGGAAGATATGAAACAATGCGATGATCCAGAATCAAATAATGCATTTGCTAAACTTGAGGAAACCATTAAATTACCTGCCACCACGTCTTTCGGAGCTTCTACCTCAGCAGTAGTGATAGCATAAGCCTGGCCTTGATCCCTTGGCCTTTTCTGAGGTAATTTCTCCTGACACTTAGGACATGCATTTTCATAATGTCCCATCTCCCTGCAATTGTAGCACTCAACGTTGGTAGCTTCCTTCTTCCCCTTGCAATCATGAGCTTGGTGGCCTTTTTCACCACACTTGTAACAGACTCCCATTCCCTTCAAGCAAGTACCAGGATGTTTCTTCCCACATTTACCACAAGATGGATATTCAACCTTTCCCTTCTTCCCCTTATTTCCATTCCCAGATTGATCAGCAGGTCTCTTCTTCTCTTGCTTTGCTTTAAAGTCATAAGACTTAGAGAATTCCTTTTCGGTCTTGATAGCACATGAGACAATGTCTTCGTACGATGAAAAGGATTGTGAGACTAATGCTCGACGGAGAAATGGTTTTAACCCATCAAAGAAACGATCAATCTTACTTCTTGGGTTGCGAATATAATCACCAGCGTACCTCGCTAACCTTGTAAAGTTAGCCTCATACTTTGTGACATTCTCATCCTCCTTTTGTCTCAGACTCAGAAATTGTCTTTCCATATCTGCTCGATGGTCGCGAGGAAAGTATTTTTCTAAAAACAGATCTTTGAACTCCCTCCATTCCATGTTTGATACTTCATCATCTTCCTTCATGTTTTGAATCAATGACCACCATTGATCAGCATCTCCAGTGAGGCGGTAAACTGCCATGGTAACTTTTTCCCTTTCACTACTCCCCAAAGCCTGAAATATTTTCTCTAGGGAAAATATCCATTGCTCAGCTACTAAGGGATTTGTACTCCCATTGAACTTTGGTGGTTGTTGTCTCATGAATAGATCTAACATTGATCCTCCACGCTGCGGATCAGGGTGCTCCATACGGGTAAGGTTATTATTCATAACCTGAGTAAGTTGTCCCAGTACGGTGATTAGCTGATCAGCACCAGTTGCATCACCAGCCCCACTATAATTATCTTGAGCAGGAGGGCAATCCCTACATGGAGTGCGTGAATTGATATGGTTTCCATTTCTTCCACTAGGCGCCATTTCTAAAAAATGGCATAAACTAGATCAGTTTATGCATCAAAATACATAATCCCATACTTATAAAACACTAAACATAAATTAAACTATCTATGGATATAATCCATAATCATAAATATGTTTTCTTTGAGGAAGTATATACTCATAAACCCTTCATAATGATTTGTAAAGAAAGTGAGAGTTATCCTAAGCATATCCCCCGGGAGTGTCGTAACCAAGAGTGCAGCAAGGCCCGTTGTCGTGCACCAGTTCCCGTTCGAGTCTAGCTCAAAGCGGTGTTTTCGGGTTTTACCCCTAGGTACATCTGTGCCAGAGCCGCCTCTACCTGCTCGTATCCAGACAGGGATGTATTGCTCGGAAAACTCACAAAGTCTCTACAATACCAAAATTCTAGGAAGTTCTTCTATACTAATCCTCAAAGTTCATCTTAAGTCTATGTGCTCTAATCAGAGTTTATCTAAATCTAGCTTCCAAGGTTTGTACTATACTTCCTCTGATACCAACTGTAACGCCCCGACCCCAGTTACCCAGAGTCGGTGCATTACTTCGTAACATTGGCATGATCACAAGAAAGATCAAATCTCGAAAGACCGATTGGTTTAGTAGCCTTGGAAACACTAGATATATTCATAAGTTTTACATTACATCATAAAATGAAAAACTACTACAACAAAATAATGTTTCCACAATCCACACTATTAACCCCTCATAAAATCCCTGCAGGTCATTCATAACTTACTTCTTCACTTCCTGGGAAAAATAAAACATATAAAAGGGGTGAGCTCAAATGCCCAATAAGGATAACAAAATAGCGGAAACTTTCATAAATAAGAATAAACTTTTAAGGCAATGTATAACTAAAACAAAAGCCTTTCAAACATGAACTTTCAACATGGTATGGCATAAATAAAATGAAATAATGCCATTTACTTATTCACATGGATATTCTACTAATCGAATAATCACATGCAAAAATCAATAACCACTTTCATAATGTTGGAATGCATAATGCCAGACTATCATAACCACATAGCCAAGGCCTCGTGCCAAGACTACAAATAAGATTTTGTTAAGGCCTTGTGCCAAGACACTAGTTTGTCTCATGAGACCTACCGATGCATCGAGGAGCTATAGCGGGCTCCACCCGTCACTTATTAAGTCCAATGCATTCCCATATGAAAAGGTTTAAACATAACATAAACATTCGTATTAAAACTAGCATACGAAATGTCAATACTTTCACAATAAACTATGAATGGTATAAAAATAGCACATCCACAGTCAGACATATCACAAAACCTTCAATACAATATAGAAGTTTTGTATCATAATAAATCAACTTCAAATAATCTTAAAATCCATCAAAGGATGTTGACATAGATGAAATCAAAATTCTTTTTAAAGAAATATCTCCTTTTATTTTGAAATCATTTAAGATCCATATAAAATAAAACATTTTCTTTGAAAATATTCTTATAAGCTTGTAAGGAAAGCTTTGAAGATTTTATAACGGCGTAAAATAACCGCACCCGCCATATAAGTTAAAAAAACATTCTTACCTCAATTCTGTCGAAAAGGTTAAAAAGGCCTTGTTTTGAAAACGACGGAAAGATTCCTTTATAAACCTCTTATAAAAAGTCAAAAAAGGGTATAAATGACTTTAACCCATATTCGTGTAAATAGTAAAAATGTTTTGAAATACATTTTTAAGAAACATGGATGTGGATGATAAAGAGATCCCAGTAGATTATTACATATAAACAACCTCGGATAATGAAGAGATTGTGAAATAACCCTTACCTTGTACTTTTCCTTGGTTGAGGTAGGTTAACCTCCTGTATAATGGTGAAATAATTGTTATTAAATTATACAAGAATCATATATATTAATATGATATCATATATGATCTTTTAACATTGATTTATTAATAATATCTTAGAATTATCATCGTTTCGAGTGTTAACTTACTCATTTTCTTTTATATGTTTTGTTACATAAGCCATGTTTGTTGTATCTTATTCATATCCAGAATGATATCAAGTCCTTAAACATCATTTTTAAATCATAAAATGATAATTATACTTGAATGGATACGATGGAGAATGAATCTCATCGCGTTCGTGGAGACGGTAGTCCGTACGTACGCACGAGCGACAATATCATTCTTTTGATATTAAAATAATATATAAATGAATGGTATATCATATATACAGAATCATTAACATGTTATATTTATTATTTACATGAGTTACACATCATTATTATACCCATCCAAATAATATTATATTGAATAACAATTACACCACGACGTGGAGACGGTAAGCCGTACGTACGCACGTATGGTGACATGTTATTCAAAGGGTGGATAGAATACTGAATATGGTTGTACCATACTTATAATAACATCACAGTATATGTGAGATACTGGAGTTATTATTTTAGAATGGTAAGAACAAAGGAAGAAGAAGTGGAAGAAGAAATGAACTTAGAAAAGGGTGGTGAAATCATTACCTCTTCTTCGGGTTCTTCCTTTTGATTTGATCAAAAGGGCTCCTTAGGTTGGCTTTCTGATCAAAATAAGGCCTCTAGGTTGTAGTGAGGGATGTTGGGAGAGTATTTGGGCAGAGTTTGGCCGAACCAAAAGGCTTTGAAGGTGTGAAGAAATGAGAAGGATGAGTGCCCTTTTTATAAGAGGGGTGAGGGGCACCTTTGGAAAAGCTAGAAATATTAATTTATAATAAATTCATATTCGGTTTCTAATGGCTCCAAAGCTTATTATTCAAAGGTTAAGGTGGGGATAGGTCGAAAACCACTCAACAAATAGAATTTAGACAGGTTTGGGTACTTATATTAACCTTATCTTTAAGTATTAACTCTAAGTTAATTAGTTTCACTTTTACAATGTCTCTTTGTATGTTTATATAATATGGTTAATAAACTTACTATATACATCCAAGCGACCCCCAAGTGGTCCATTAATGATTAACCTATCATAATATAAGTCTCTTGGCCGAACCTTAGATTTTTAGGAATTTAATATCAATTAATAATATAATATTTGTTTTAAGAACTCTTTTATGTCAATTTTGACACTATTCAATAGTTGATTTTTGTGAAACTCATAACAGATTGATTACTTCGAACAAAGTCCATTAAATCAATCCTAATATATCATATTAGCCTAGAAAATTAGTTTAATTCATTAAAAGTTTCATATTATATTTATTTGGGTATTTATAATATCAATTATTTTAATTTTTCACTATTATAGTAATTACTGCATCATCATTGTGTCATAAATAAAATAAATTATTTAATGTCTAAAAATTATAAATAAAATATAATTATGTAGGAAATATTTTTATCTTTCTAATGAATATTTATAATCTAAAATCCAACATATATATGCTTGTGTCATTTTTGTATTCATTTTAACTAAATTAAAATAAAGTGTCATTATCACTTACAAGTGGATCCATGGGGTCCCAAAAATTGACACAAAGATGCCCATGGTCGACCATATATCAACCAATAGGGTTAAGACACGTTTTTAGGGTAATTTAGTATTATTATAATATTATTTTTTTAACCCTTATTTACCGGATTTACCCTTAACCATGGTAAATAAAATATTTACCGCAGTAATTATTCAAAATGTCTAAAAATAAAAGTTACCTATTTACACAATTTGAACATCCTGATTCCAAATATGGAATCCATTTTCCTAAATTCAAAACACAGAAGTGGCAGAAATTAATTTAAAATTAATTCCCGCTGTCAAAACAAAAAGCGTGTTTTTAAGAGATAATAACTATCAAAAGATTGACACTTGTTTATGTTCGGTTTAATTGTAAAATTATGTCTAATGACCAACATTATATTAAATTATAAAAATATATTCTAAATATACTTTAAAACCACTCAAATTCATAATTTATCACTATTAATTATTTTGATTAAAAAAGTTGTTTTTAATTAAAATTTAGTAATTTTCACTATTCATCAAAATATGAAAGTTATCCGAAAAGTACCAAAATTTCACCTTAGGATAAATTCGATATTCCGAATCCAAAAATGAAGTCCATTTCAAAATATAAAATATATATAATTTCAAAATTTAGGTATTACTATTCATAATGGCTAGTTTAATTAGTTGTGGTGTGTGTTAGAACTCGAGGTTGCGTACAACACACGCTATCGCATTATTCAAAGGGAAACGTACCGTAGAAGCTTGGGGTGTTACATGAGATGAGATGGCCTTTGAATCCATGCTAATAAGAATAACCAGAATCAAAGAAGAACTTGAATCAAGTGATTATGAGGGAAAGGAAGTTAAAGAGGACTTTAGTCACATGATGGGTATTTCACTAGAATGTTCAAAAGAGGAAGATAGAACAAAAATAGTAAAGACCCACCAATGTGATTGAATTTTCAAAATAGTGGTCATTTTACACATAACTTACAAAAGAATATGGTTGATGAGACTAAAACTGATGGAGACGATAAGAATTCTCATAGAATGATGAGGAATAATCAAAATAGGAAGTTTAGTTCCAAGAAAATAAATATTCTGAGTATATAAATGGATAAACATTCATCATCAAGTAGTGGTTCAGAATAAAAAAGATATTATAAGATCAATATACACTTTGTGGAAAATCCATGAAAACATAAGAGTCATTTGAAGATGATGAAAAGGATGAGATAACTGAATTGGAATGGATGTTAAATTAAAATATGGAAACCCCACTTTTTACAATATGTAACTAAATAAGGAAAATAAATAACTAATGAAGGAAATTGATAAGATATACATTGAAAATATAGAACATAATTTTTTTTGGAAATTTATCTTAATGAAATAATAATCAATTATATGGTGATAGATGATATATAATGATAGATGAATACTACTATAAATGAATATATTTAAAATTATTAATCATCAATTGTTCAGTAGAATAATCAAAACTGATTGAAATTAGCTGAATTTGAGAATATGGTTGATGATCATGAATAAAGACTTATTATGGAAGTGGATGAATTATCGGAGACAAAATCTATTTACTATTCATTTAGAAAGGATTTGATGAATATGAAATAAGACTTTATCAAATATGTTTACCTTATGTGTGAATACATTAAAATTATTAATAAGAATGGTCCACCAAAAAAGGTTTATTCTAGACTAAATAAATATCAATGTACATTTTTTATTTCTAATTATGCAGGGCTTAAATACATTAATTGATCCAACAATACCACAAGAAAAAATAAATAAACATCACCAAATAAATAGTTTATTAATTTACCCCAATGATTTCTTACAATGTACATACATCCATGATCAGTGAAAAAGAAAAATGTATAATCTATATATTATAACTATTATCATTCTATAAGATCAAGGTGTAGTGTTCACTACTAGTATTTTTTAGTGCTTTTTCATAATGATAATTCAAGTCTTTATAACTTATCACTACAAATAATAACACATGATTCAATGGGGTGTAATTCTAAGTAGACAAGATCAGATTATCAAGAAGAGAATCATGTAAACAATACATCTTCTAATCTATCAATGCATAAAATATATGAATTATTGAATGATGTTTATGGTATATACGGTCAAAAAGTACATAGACTTGAGAAATGAATAATTTCTTTTACCAAGTGGGTATCAGAAAATTAAAATGGGAAGAGAATCCCCATGGAGATTAAAGATATAATAACCTATGAATTGTGGGAGAAGCTTATTTTTTTTAAAAATATTATAATATTTTCAATGAAAAAAAAAGAAACTGGTGAAAATTAGGCAAGAAAAAAAACATATCATGAAACTCTTAACAGCCTAATAGGTGATAGTGAACCCTTCCAAATCCATGTTTAACATGTATTAAGTAATAATTGGTATTGAAGGAACTCTCATCCTATTTTTTTTAAATAACAAAAAAGTATGTCATTATTCTATTATATAAATTCTTTTTTCTAACATGAAGTGTATTGAATGAGATAAATACATAACATGAGCTGGAGCATAGATGATTTGAAGTTTTAAAATATTCATAATATTTTGAGAATTTTTATCACTAAAAATTTCATAATCTGAATATTCTAAAAAAATTATTATCATAGGATTCATGAAATTCATCTAAAATTGTAAGCTATATTTATATGGAAATAAACCTTCTCATGTGATTGTTAATATGTGTGTAGGAAATATCATATGAATTTTTCTCAAATGAAAAATGTTGTGAGGTAATTGAAGCATGTTTAAAATGATAACACAGTACATTATATGAATTTCCTTGAATCATAGGTAATATATATGATCTTTTATACATCGGGATTTCCTATATAGTCTTACAGTTAATTAAAGGAAATAATTTTTTTGGGTTTAGTTTTTTTTAATTCATTAAAAGGGGAATAAATTTGGAGGAGAAGTTGATTGTATTATGAAATACTAAATACACATTTGTATTCATTTATAATAAGGTGTATACTGAAAATTGTACATTTTAACATATGAGTCATGAAAATAATTATAAAGAGGTAGATTGAAGGTTACTTTGAGTGAATTTCTCTTTTTTTGTGAATAAGTATTTGTGAAAGGATACTGTCTATTATGAATTTTTTGAA
This sequence comes from Viscum album, assembly GCA_963277665.1. Taxonomy (NCBI): domain Eukaryota; kingdom Viridiplantae; phylum Streptophyta; class Magnoliopsida; order Santalales; family Viscaceae; genus Viscum; species Viscum album. The sequence goes on along the minus strand of OY728123.1, from coordinate 1,663,351,581 downwards.
ATAAATTTTACAACAGTATCACATTAAATAATTTTAATATCCTTGGTAATTGGGTGAAATCTCTAATGTATTCTAAAATGAAATTTCCCACATAGTCAAAGATTTTATTACCTTAATGATCATTTGTTTTGTTGAGTATGATTTCATTCTTAGAGAAGAGGATAAAGTGGAGGAAATTTTTTCTGAAGTATTAAATCCTAAATACACCGTTTCTTAATTTCTAATAATGGACATAAATTATAGAAAACATGTTAATATATGATTCGTTAAAACAAATACAATGGTGTATATTGATGTTACCTTCATGTGAATTTCATTTGTTATAAATAAGTATTTGTGATAGGATATAAATATGTGTGGATGTTTTCAATAATAATGATTTTTTAATCTTGTCAAATGTTAAGAATACATGTTCAATTATTAATTTGACATAATCATTACATAATGATTTTGAAGAAGTGTAATCCTTGAGAAATAGTGATTATTTTATATGAGAATTATTGAGTATGTCGGATTTGGTAAATTTGATTGTTATGTTTTTAATTTGTTTACAAATTTCTACCTACACATACTAGACATACATAGAGGGCTGCATACACTACTTAGGTTCATATATGGATCCCTATACAACAAAAATGTGTGTATAGGGGTGGGAATGTGCATAGGCGCGCCATGGGAAGAATAAATGAAGCAGAGATGAACAATTGTGTCGTGCGACACCATTGTGGAAGAGGGTGTCCGGAAGGGGTGGTGCTATTATGTAATGTGATCAATCCCGATTATTGAACATTTTCCATAGAAGTGGGGTACTTAAATAAAGGTAAGTGGGAAATGAGTTTATAATCAATGTGGGACACTAAATACTTCTTTGGGTGATCAAGACAATAAATTTAGTTATCCTGATGATTCAAAAATGATAAAATAATCATGAAACATTTATTTTATGATTTAATGATTATAAAACAAAAGAGAAATTATATTAGATAAAAATTATTTTGTAGTGATGTTGATTTATGGTATTGCCTGAAATCAGGTAGCGAGCTTAGGAAAAAATGATTATGTGAAATGAGTGGAAATCCTTGATTTTCATAGGAATTGATTCAGTGGAATGTTATCTATACATACCCCAAAGGATCTAATTGCTTTATGTGTTTAATTATCGTTAATTTTTTGACAGTTGTGGTAGTGAAAAACATAGACATGACTGCACTTTATTTATACATAAAGGTTCCATGACATAATTTTCTCTTTATGAATTCTTGATTATATGAAGATAAATTTGGATTCTATGAAATACGTTAAACCACCACACTGTATTTTGTGAAGGATAAAGAATAAACCACATAAATAGTTGTGGTATGAATAAGGTGGTGTGTATTATAAATATGTGCTGATCATCAGAATCATGCATGGAATGATAATGCATCATACAGGATTATCACCCAAATGGCTTGAGTTTGAGAGAAGAAGTATTAATGTTATTATGAAGGAGGTTTTATGTGAACTACAGTGAAATAACATGATAAAAATACATGAAGGAATATTAATATTTTAGGTATATTGTTCACATAAAGTAAGAGGTTTTTTGTTCGATGAAACGGTGGAAAGGAGCTTATTATGCAATATGTTTTGGAGAATGTTGTGCATGTTGTATTCAATATTTTTTTCATGAAACTATTTCTATTATAAAGTTCAATATTATTGAGTTGTTATAATTTCTGAAGGACTTATGAATGGAAATGTTAGTCAAATAACTACGATAATGGGAAGTATTCATTGTGTTTGTATTTACATGAACATGAAATAATGCATTATTATTTTTATGAGACCATGAATGGATGAATAATTTGTTCTATTCAGGAATTAAGAAGTGTGATGCACATGCAATAAATATTTCATGAATATTATGAAGTGATTTGAAACTTAATTAAAAGAATTGTTTCTGAATAATTTTCTATCCAAGTTCTTCAGTATTCATTGAGGACAAATTTTCAATAAAATAAGTAATTCTTACTCAAGAAGTGTTTAACTGAGGAATGTGATTATATATTGCATTCATTAATTTTTTGATCAATACTAAAATCATTTCAATGGTACATGAATTTCATTATGATCTAGTGTGTTCCTTCAAGATCATAGAGGAAGATTGTCAGTTTTATTATTCTATAATGGATCGAGTTGTCTAATGATGAATGATGCATCTGGGGTGTCTAACTAGTTACTGGGAAAAACTACATTGGGGGGTCTAACCAATAATTATAAAGGATATGTTTGGGGGGATAGACAATTGTTGAAGGCTGATTAGAGATACGGGTTACAACCGACTAATGATTGGGTGGGTCTAATAAGTTAATGGTGTAATCACCTTATATTATAATGGAGAATCCATGTTTTGGGGTCTAATATACATAGAATGGATTATGTCATTGTATATAACTTTGTAAAACATGTTTACTATTATTTATTTGTAATTATTTTTTTATGGGTGTGGATTAATATTAAAGACAAGTGATCATTACATTAATCAGTCATAGAGGTTGAATCAATAGTAAAATAATTTGTAAATACTATATTCCACTATTTAACCCCCCCCCCCCCCAATTAGTAGTAAATAATTGATCATTAAACACTAAATATATTATTCCTATAAATTATTAATGGTGAGAATCATATAATTTTATAGTATGGAGCAATTCTGTAATTGATGTCATGTGGTATGCCATTTCTATAATAATTAAGAATATAATTTTATTACATTTTTTTGATTATAAAAACTAGATCAATAAATTTTAATTTATTAATCTCCAACTATTTTACTAAACCACAATATCCCCTACCATTAGTTTTATAATATATTATTGGATGTATATACAGGTGTAAAGGACCGGTAATCCCCTTCTTATAACCCACACATGGTCCTAAAAAGTTATTATAAGGGTTTTAGGTTAGTTTAACATTCAAACTATATTTTATTAAAGTTCATTATTCCATTGATTGGATTTAACAATATTAAAATCTTGGATAATTATTTACCCAATTCTTATCTCTAAGTTATACTGATTCCTGTTTAGAAAGACAACACTTGATGTGAACTAAGATTAATTGAATACAATGAAATAACTAAAATTACTCAACAGTTCAAATTACCTCAGTGATATCCAGTCAAGAACCATTAACAATTGGTTTAATTTTAACATAAATTTTTCATGTTTATAAAAAGATAATATTTAATTTGATTTATTTTATCTTAATGTTTAAATGGATCACGTTATCATTATTAAATTCTTGATTAAATTATATGGATTTACATAAGTGACTAACTATGTCTTGATAAAATTATGCTCAATAAAATTATCTAAATACATATAAATTTATTGGTTAATTAGTTAAATTACTTGGAATTTCTCGATCCTAATTAATAACTAAACATTTATGTGTTCGAGCTGTATCATTCCACTTTTTATCCATTGAACCTGGTGGATTGGTTTTGCCTCAGTTATAAATATGAACTAAATATTTTCACCTGGGAACTCCATCCATTATATAATATTCACTCCCTCATATGATATTGGAAAAAATACGTAGATTTATGAATTTTATATAAAATAATATACATAATTTAGGCCTTTGTTCTAACACCACTGGATTTTTAAAGAAGAAAGTTATGTCTGACAACATAAATTACAAGAAAAAATGAATTTAGATGATATTATAACTCCTCAAGAATTTATGAAATAATTCCTTATAAAGAAATTTAATATCATTAATTTCTAGTTATATAGACTACCATGAGATTTTTATGTTTGATATCATATTCAACAGAAAACATCAAGCTTAAATGATCCATGATATATATAATCCTTACAACCCAGACATTAAGCTAGCAGGTTTAAATAGTATTGACTAATTTATGATATATATATATATATATATCATACTCAATATAATATTTTTATTACTATTAACTAATTGATGAATTAGTTTTTTGAAAACTAATTTTATTCCACAAATATTAGATTTCTTCAAAAATTATTTTTATTACTTTTCCCAAAAACATATTATAAATATTTTTTTTAAATTTATAAAATTTAATTTATAAATTAAATTAATTTTATAATTCATAATATTAAACTTTATATTAGGTGGAATATTTTGAATTTTAAAAAAATATTGATATAAGGCCCCAGCCTTAAACCTTAATTAATCTTGAGTTATTACAAGATTACACATTTAGGATCCTTTCAGGTTTATTGTTTTAGAGAATTAGATCATGAAACTTGCATTACATTACACATTTAAACAAAGTGGTTACATAAAAGACAGTATTCATTCTTCCCATCAACGGAAACATATTTAAAATAAAACATGGATTCTTTCTTGACACATCCTTAACACTATCATCACATCATATACCTTTCCCTTGACCTGTGAAAAACATTTCAAAAACTTGGGATGAGCATAAAAAGCTCAGTACGAGTTATAAAAATATGGAAAGGAAACATGAGTTCATATATACATTAGAATAAAATCATACTTTACCCATAAAACATAGGAACTTTAACATACCTCATCAAATCATGAATAAATCATAGAAATCATAAGACATAAAAGGTAACTTGAGGCATTCATAACATTCTTACGTAGGGAGTAACCCTCTTGGTTACATTTTTAATACCCACCATAGAATATTCCCTATATCTCTTCGGAGAAACCTTAACGTTTCACTCATTCGCCTTACCCAATTCATTGGAGAGCTATATTGGGCTCACCCACCCTTAGTTTATCACGAAACCACCCATTTTCATAACAATTCCCAAGAACCATAACATAAACGTATCACATAAAACATGAATTTCAATCACAATATATCATTTTAGGATATTGAAATAATGAATCCATTCAAAAAGAAACCATTTCCAAAACCATTTAAAACATTTAATAAAGAGATTTTTGAATCAAAGTGTCCCATACCACCTTGAAGCTTTTAAAATTTTAAACCATTAATATCCATATAAATAAATCCTTAAAACCACTTTGAAAACATGGATATTTATAATAACAAATAATTAAAACATTTAAAGTGATATTTTGGTTAAAGGGGTTATACCAAAATTAGAGACACTTGAATACAATAATTGAGGAATAACATTTATTCAGAACTTTATAATATCATGAGAATAAATGGATTCATGATATAATATTCCAAAGGACAGTATATACACCATATAAGAGTGAATTGGTGCATAACAACAATGAAGTCTCAGTAGAAATGTCAAATGAGATGAATTCCCTTATAAAGAAGGTATCCTTAAATTAAGGATAATTCAATCTCAAAATTATGTGTGAAAAATATAAATACACCCAATATAAGTGGATATTAAGTTTGAAACAATAAAAGGTCATTCACACATATTAAAAATATGACATATTCAATAACTACATGTTGAAACCAAAGAAATCGAAATTGGGTTAAAAAGTTCCCTTGGTAAAATTCGACAGCCTAACGGCATCACTTCAAAATTCAGAAAATGAGCTGATGAGAGATAAAAAGGGCATCTCATCACTTGGAAATAAAATTTAAATCAATAAAGATATAAAAGAACATATGCCAACATATTATTATGTGAATTAAAAGACATAACAAACGAAGTCTTTTAAAAATAGGAGGGTGAAAGGTCCCCTTACCGAGTTGGGAAACTTTCGAAACGTACACCCCATGGAAGAAGGGTCATTCAATGAAGATGTGAATAACCATAAATGAAATTATACTACACAAAGTTTATAATAATGTGAAGTACATACAACACTCAAAGGAATTTGTAGCAAATGTAGCATAAATCTCACAGGAATAAAAGTGAGATGAAAAATCCCTTACGAAAACATGGCAGCCTAACGACACCACTTAAAACTTTCAAAATGGATTGATGAGAGGAAATAGGATATCTAATCATATTACCAAAAAATTTACAGCGAGAGGAATATAAAATAACATCCCCCATCATAACAAAAAGGATCTTAAAATAAGTGACATAAGGAGAGTACTTAAAAAGAAAGAGAGAGCTTATATCTCTTACGAAAATTCGGCAGCCTAACGGCGCCACTCAAAACATCCAAAATGGATTGATGAGAGAGAATAGGGACTCTCATCATTTGAACATAAAATGTACAGTAATAGTAATATAAAAGATCATCCCAATAACAAGAAAGATGATCTTTAAAAGGAATGACATAAATGATTGTACTTAAAAAGAAAGAGATGAGTGGGATCCCTTACCTCGGGTCCGACTTGACTCGATCATTCTTTAATCTCCTGAATAATAAACTTGAGTTAATTTCTACTTCCTTAAGAAACTTTAACAAGTTCATTATTCCTTTTATATCATTTATTACAATTTCATAAACATTATGTAATCATTTAAGTTAATAATATTTGTTTTGTCGATATTTGGTTCTTAAGTCGAAAGTGGACTTCTTACAATTACATGTTGTTCGTGTGGCCAAATGTTCATTATATCCAGAATTTTATTCATGATTTAGATATCATATATATCATATATATCCAGTATATTCATGCATTTATAATACTCCATAACATTTAGAGTTAAGAAATGAAATGCACCGTTCATGGAGACGGTAAGCCGTACGTACGCATGAACGCTACTTCCATTTATATTTCATATTTAATGGAATTAAAACATAATGATACATACTAGTATTTTAATTCCAGTATGGTATCATATATAATATCATTAAATATATCCTTTATACGTACCACATATGGTATTAACGAATCAAATCACTTTGAGGGGGCGGTAGTCTGCACTTCCTTAAATGAAGATATCGCGTTTACCCATAATGGAAACCATAAAGGTATGACATAAATGAGAAATACAGAAGCTTAAGTAAAACATAAATATATTAGATATCATATATAAATATAGTTTCATCTTAATTTCCACCTTTTAAGGTGTTAGAATAATGTTTAACAATCATCGTTTCGGGAGGCAAAAATTCTCCATCCAGGGAAACAGTATGTCCTTTAACCATTAGATGTAGGTGTGTGTATGTGTAGCTCGAATACATCTTATAACAACATCCTAGTATATTGAAAATACTGGAGTTGTTACAAAAGGAACGAATGAAAAGAGTTTAGGGGGTTGGATAAGTAAAATAAAACAAAAGGACTCAAGTGAAGACATTACCTTAAAATCGGGTAACTTCCTTTGATTTGAGCTCAAAGGCTTCCTTGGAAAGGATTCTGCCCAATGTGAGGCTTCTAGTATTTATAGAGGCATGTGGAGAGACAAAATGGGCAGGGTTTGGCCAAGTCAAAGGCTTTGGAAGTGTGGGTAAGGAGGTAGAGTTGGGGGCCTTTTATAAGAGGAGAGGAGGGGCACTCTTGGAAAGTAAGGAAATGTTACATTATTTTAGAATGAATTTCAGATATTAATGGTCTCACATTGATGTGTTTCAAGGATAATGTGATAATGGTTCTAAATCCACCCATACAATAGGTTTTGGACATGTTTAGGTCTTATATCTTACATTATCTTCCCATTTTATTTAAATCGTTAAATAATGAGGTCATCGTTGCATCATCATGATGTCATAAATAATTTAATTTATTTAATGCCTAAAAATTATAGAAAAATACTATGATGTAGGAAATAGTTTTAGCTTTCCAATGTATATTTATAGTCCAAACGATCATTTATTTAGGCAAATTTAAAAATATTGGACATAGGTGATACATTCTTTGTCACATTTAACATTTTTTTAAAAATAAATAGATAAAAAGTCACTTTCTCACAAACATGATTCCATGGGGCCCCCAAGTTTGGCACAAGGAATCCCATGGTCGTCCATGAGACACCCAGTAGCCTTAGGACACATTTTGTGGTCATTTTTTATTATTATGATATTATCTTATTATCTTTAACTACCTGAATACTCATTAATCAAAATAATTAAAGATAATTATCGTCGTTACTATTCATAATGTACAAAAACAAAATATTATTAATTACATAATTTGGACCTTTTGATTCAAAATATGTAATTCATTTACCAAATTTCAAACACATAAATTGAAATAATTAATTTAAAAAAACTTCCCGTTGTCAAAACAAATAGCGGGTTTTTTAGAAACAATATTTATGAAAAGTTTGGCACTTGTTTATGCCTAATTCCAATGTGAAATTAATCCCAATGACCATCATAGAATTACATGGTAAAAATATATTCTAATTAAACTTTAAAACAAATTAAAAATATAATATAACCATACAATTAAATTATATGAAAAAGTAGTTTTGATGTAAAATGTAGTATTTTTCACTATTCATTGAGAAATGAACATTGTCAGAAAAATACCAAAAATTAACCCAAGGTAAATTTCAATGTCCCAATCATAAATAATATGTTTATTTTGAAAAATAGAGCTTATAAAATTATCAAAAAGTGGATTTAAAAGTGGTTCACCATCAAAAGGCGGTTAATCGACCTTTTAAAGAATATTAGAATGTTTTCGCTTAAAAACTGGATTCATTTGCATTTTTAATCCTCTAAAATTTTTTGTAAAGAGTAAAAATATTTGACCAACATATATAATTATTTTGTAGTTAGTTCTGTTCATTACCTCCATTACAACGGCTAGGCATTAACTACCATTTAAAATAATATTATTTTATTATAGTGCAACGTAAGATTCCCAAGAAACTCGTTGTTGCGTGTTGGGTACGCCATCGAGCATAGAATCCCCTTTAAAGTAATATTAATATTTTATTCACAAATATGGATAAATATAATTATGTCATATTCTTTATTTACCTAGGGTGTTACATCCTTCCCTCCTTTTGGGAATTGCTTCCTCGCAATTTTAAAATTTGGCTTGGAAACATCCTTGAAAGTCCCACATCGGAACAAGAGTCGGTAAAACAATCACTTTAAAATAAAGAAAGATAAGTACAAAGGTCTCCCGAGTTAACCCATACTAGGATTCCAAGTATGAAAATATGGACATGGAGGAAAAAACAAAGGGTCATGTTCTGATGGAGAGTGATAGAAAACATGTTTAGGAGAAAGTTAACCACAAGAAAATCACAAACTTGTGATGGGTTAAACGGTATTCGATTCCCCATTAGGTAAATTTAATAGAAAACAATTTTGTTTTAAGTTAATTTTTATTGAGGAATTTATTCATAAGGAAACATAATCACTTATCATGTTGACTTTCAACTCTTATTATATTCCTTACACAAACTCATATTTTCTCCAAAAGACGAGTATTTAGGAAGACTTGTTCACATTAAGAGTACTATAATCAACTTCTAGAGAATCACCTAATCCACAAAAGAGAACTATATACTTCCCATGTCTTTAGACATTAACCAAAACCAAAACCAAAATGGTTAGTACAAGATCAGATAATCTAGAAAAGGATAACCCTTTATAAAAAGAAAATCTATGCTTAATCTCCAAAATTTGTCCAACAAAACCCAAAGTTCAACGAGGACCATTAGATAGACAATTTGTCCATAAAATTCTTCAAATTAAACCAAAATAAGGTTGAAACCCAAATATTTTAAGGATTTAGTCACATAGTCTCCCAAGTTAAATCGTACCATTTATCTCCAAACAACATCAGTTGCTCCTAATGTCTCGTATTGAAAAGTAATTAACCTAATCACATATCCTCCATGATAGGTTAATAATTTCCATAGATAACCCAAGATCAGCTCATTCTAGATTCATAAGATCATCTAAATAAAAATAATTATTTAAACTAACCAGGGAATTCACGTAGTCCAGTGGTAGGTGATAAATACCAGTCGCACTTTGGTTGTGGGTTCGATTCCTGCAGCTTTGTCCGACGCGACGGGTTGTCACACAGTCTGCGTGTTGTCCTTTTTCCAAAACTAAATAATTCTTAAAACATTCCCCAAAATGAGATAAAATCTTAAAAAATAATCATAACCTATTTTAACCTCAATTTTATCTCATTCCTTTCATTCTCCATCATAACATATAATAACCCATAATTACCTCAAAAGTAAGGATCATATAATCTCTAATGGTTACCTTTATAATTATTAAATGAACTTCCACATCGATTGGTCATCTCGTACATGATTCATTACAGATCATACCAAGGTTCAAGTGGTTGATCATGACTCCTTGCTAGTTGGTTTAGAATAACCACGAGTTTCCTCATTGAATCCCCCATTTCATCTAGTCTCTTAATTAGAGAACCACCACAGTTTCCTTCAAACCTATTGTCACTTTTGTGCCTGCTAGATCCATACATTTACTAAATCCAAAAAGGTCAGTGTGATTATATCAACAAAACTATCATGTACTAATGAGTAAGATAAACACTGATATATAATTACTCATTCACTTTGTCTAAAACTAGGACTCTTTCTGAAATCCTAACCATTATGGTAATGTCACTTATGCTTAGAGGATACCCTAACCTCTAAAGTTATCTAAACCGCCATTGATACCAACTATAAGGCCCCAGCCTTAAACCTTACTTAATCATGAGTTATTACATGATTAAACATTGAGGATATTTTGAGGTTTAGATTTTTAGAGAATTAGATCATGAACCTTGCATTACATTCCACATTTCAAAAAAGTGGTTACATAAAAGACAGTATTCATTCTTCCCGTCAACGGAAACATATTTAAAATAAAACAGGGATTCTTTCTTGACACATCCTTGACACTATCATAACATCTTGTACCTTTCCCTTGACCTGTGAAAAACATTTCAAAAACTTGGGATGAGCATAAAAAGCTCATTAAGAGTTATAAAAATATGGAAAGGAAACATGAGTTCCTATATACATTAGAATTAAATCATACTTTACCCATAAAACATAGGCACTTTAACATACCTCATCAAATCATGAATAAATCATAGAAATCATAAGACATAAAAGGTAACTTGAGGCTTTCATAACATTCTTACGTAGGGAGTAACCCTATTGGTTACATTTGGAATACCCACCACAGTATATTCCCTAAATCTCTTCGGAGAAACCTTAACGTTTCACTCCTTCGCGTTACCCAATGCATTGGAGAGCTATATCGGGCTCACCCGCCCTTAGTTTATCACGGAACCACCCATTTTCATAACTATGCCCAAGAACCATAACATAAACGTATCACATAAAACATGAATAAAGTAAAAATAACATTTCCACATTTCAATCACAATATAACATTTTAGGATATTGAAATAATGAATCCATTCAAAAAGAAACCATTTCCAAAACCATTTAAAACATTTAATAACGTGATTTTTGAATCAAAGTGTCTCATACCAACTTGAATCTTTTAAAATTTTAAACCATTAATATCCATATAAATAAGTCCTTAAAAACACTTTGAAAACATGTATATTAATAAGAACAAATAATTAAAACTTTTAATTTGATATTTTTCTTAAAGGGGTTCTACCAAAATTAGAGACACTTGAATATAATAATTGAGGAATAACATTTAGTTAGAACTTTATAATATCATGAGAATAAATGGATTCATGATATAATATTCCAAAGGACAGTATATACACCATATAAGAGTGAATTGTTGCATAACAACAATGAAGTCTCAGTAGAAATGTCAAATGTGATGAATTCCCTTATAAAGAAGGTATCCTTAAATTAAGGATAATTCAATCTCAAAATTATGTGTGAAAAATATAAATACACCCAATATAAGTGGATATTAAGTGTGAAACAATAAAATTTCATTCACACATATTCAAAATATGACATATTCAATAAATAAATGTTGAATCGAAAGAAATAGAAATTGGGTTAAAAAGTTCCCTTGGTAAAATTTGACAGCCTAACGACATCACATCAAAATTCAGAAAATGAGTTGATGAGAGATAAAAAGGGCATATCATCACATGGAAATAAAATTTACATCAATAAGGATATAAAAGAACATATCCCAACATAATATTATGTGAATTAAAAGATATAACAAAATAAGTCTTTTAAAAAGAGGAGGGTGAAAGGTCCCCTTACCGAGTTGGGTAACTGTCGAAACGTACACCCCATGGAAGAAGGGTCATACAATGAAGATGTGAATACCCATAAATGAAATTATACTACAAAACGTGTATAATAATGGGAATTAAATACACCAATCAATGGAAATTGTGGCAAATGTAGCAAAAATCTCATGGGAATAAAAGTGAGATGAAAAATCCCTTACGAAAACTCGGCAGCCTAACGGCGCCACTTAAAACATCCAAAATGGATTGATGAGAGAAAATAGGGTATCTAATCATATTACCATAAAATTTACAGCGATAGGATTATAAAATAACATCCCCCATCATAACAGAGAGGAGCTTAAAAGAAGTGAGATAAGGAGAGTACTTAAAAAAAGAGAGAGGTTATATCTATTTTGAAAATTCGGCAGCCTAACGGCGCCACTCAAAACATCCAAAATGGATTGATGAGAGAGAATAGGGTCTCTCATCATTTGAAAATAAAAATTACAGTAATATTAATATAAATGAACATCCCAATAACAAGAAAGATGATCTTTAAAAGGAATGACACAAAAGGTTGTACTTAAAAAGAAAGAGAGGAGTAGGATCCCTTACCTCGGGTCTGACTTGACTCGATCGTTCCTTAATCTCCTGAATAATAAAAATGAGTTAATTTCTACTTCCTTAAGAACCTTTTTCAAGTTCATTATTCCTTTTATATCGTTTATTACCATGTCATAAACATTATTTAATCTTTTAAGTTAATAATATTTGTTTTGCCGATATTTGGTTCTTATGTCGAAAGTGGACTTCTTACAAATTACATGTTGTTCGTGTGGCCAAATGTTCATTATATCCAGAATAGTATTCATGATTAATATAACATATATATCATATATATCCTGTATATTCATGCATTTATAATATTACATAACATTTAGAGTTAAGAAATGAAATGCATCGTTCATGGAGACGGTAAGCCGTACGTATGCATGAACGCTACTTCCATTACTATTTCATATTTAATGGAATTAAAACATAATGATACATAATAGTATTTTAATTCTAGTATTTTATCATATATAATATCATTAAATATATCCATTATATGTACCACATATGGTATTAATGAATCAAATCACTTTGAAGGGGCGGTAGTCCGCACTTCCTTAAATGAAGATATCGCGTTTACCCATAATGGAAACCATAAAGTTAAGCCATAAATGAAAAATACAGAAGCTTAAGTAAAACATAAACAAATTAGATATCATATATAAATATAGTTTCATCTTAATGGACACCTTTTAAGGTGTTATAAGAATGTTGAACAATCATCGTTTCGGGAGGCAGAAATTCGCCATCCATGGTAACAGTATGTTCTTTAACCATTAGATGTAGGTGTGTGTATGTGTATCTCGAATCCTTCTTATAAAAACATCCTAGTATATTGAAGATACTAGAGTTGTTACAAAAGAAAAGAATAAAAAGAGTTTAGGGGGTTGGAGAAGTAAAATAAAACAAAATGACTCAAGTGAAGACATTAACTTAAAATCGGGTAACTTCCTTTGATTTGAGCTCAAAGGCTTCCTTGGAAAGGATTATGCCCAATGTCAGGCTTCAAGGAGTTAGAGAGGGATGTGGAGCGACAGAATGGGCAGGGGTTGGCTGAGCCAAAGGTTTTGGAATTGTGGGTAAGGAGGTAGAGTTTGGGGCCTTTTATAAGAGGACAGGAGGGGTACTCTTGGAATGTAAGGAAATGTTACATTATTTTAGAATGCATTTCGGATATTAATGGTCCCACATTGATGTGTTTCGAGGATAATTTGATAATGGTTCGAAATACTCCCATAAAATAGTTTTTGGACATGTGTAGGTCTTTGATTTTACATTATCTTTCCATTTTATTTAAATCGTTAAATAATGAGGTCATCGATGCATCATCATGATGTCATAAATAATATAATTTATTTAATTTCTAAAAATTATAAAAAAATAATATGATGTAGGAAATATTTTTATATTTCCAGTTAATATTTATAGTCCAAAATATCATTTATGTAGACAAAATTAAAAATATTTTACATAGGTGATACATTCTTTGTCACATTTAGCATTTTTTAAAAATAAATAGATAAAAAGTCACTTTCTCACAAAAGTGATTCCATGGGGCCCCAAAGTTTGGAACAAGGCATCCCATAGTCGGACATTAGACAACCAGTAGCCTTAGTACACATTTAGTGGTCATTTTGTATTATTATGATCTTATCTTATTATCTTTAACTACCCGATTACTCATTAATCAAAATAATTAATGATAATTACCATCGTTACTATTCATAATGTCCAAAAACAAAAGAGTCTTAATTACATAATTTGGACCTTCTGATTCCGAATATGTAATTCATTTTACCAAATTCCAAACACAGGAATTGCAATAAATAATTTAAAAAAACTTCCCGTTGTCAAAATAAATAGCGGGTTTTTTAGAAACAATATTTATGAACAGTTTGGCACTTGTTTATGCCTAATTCCAAAGTGAAATTAATTCCAATGACCATAATTGAATTACATGGTAAAAATATATTCTAATTAAACTTTAAAACAAATTAAAAAGTTAATATAACCATATAATTAAATTATATGAAAAAGCGGTTTTGATGTAAAATGCAGTATTTTTCACTATTCACTGAAAAATGAACATTGTCAGAAAAATACCAAAAATTAACCCAAGGTAAATTTCAATGTCCCAATCATAAATAATATGTTTATTTTGAATAATAGAGCTTATAAAATTTTCAAAAAGTTGATTTAAAAGGGGTTCGCCATCAAAAGGCGGTTAATCGACCTTTTAAAGAATATTAGAATGTTTTCACTTAAAAACTGGATTCATTTGCATTTTTAATCCTCTATAATTTATTGTAAAGAGTAAAAATATTTGACCAACGTATATAATTATTTTGTAGTTAGTTCTGTTCATTCCCACCATTACAACGGCTAGGTGTTAGCTACCATTTAAAATAATATTATTTTATTATTAGAGTGCAACGTAAGATTCCCAAAAAACTCATTGTTGCGTGTTGGGTACGCCATCGAGCATAGCATCCCCTTTAAAGTAATATTAATATTTTATTCACAAATATGGATAAATATAAAGATGTCATATTCTCTATTTACCTGGGGTGTTACAATTGATTTTCTAGTGAGTAGGGTAAAATAATGATTGTTTTTGAAAAATTGTCATTTTCTTTCAATGAATAATGTAATTTAGAAGATAAATTATGTTTTGAATATTATTTAAAATAACATAAGTATTTTTTATCTATATTAAACTCAAAAAATAACATTTTAATCAACATTATATTGTATTTTTCAATAATATTCCTTTTGGGTTAAAAATAGGACATTCCTAAAAACAGTTTTAAAGTACATATGTTTTCTCCGTTGTAATTTATTCAAATATCCCCTAATGAGGAATTATTAAAATTAAGTGTATATATTATATATTAATATATATTCATTAATATTAAAACTATAATTAATATTATAGATATAGCTAATATTAAATCATTTTGTGGTTGAAAAAAATACAAATATCAAAACCCCCCTTTTCATTGCATCTACAAGGTTTTTTTAAAATATAATTTTCCAAATTTAGAAAATATATTAAAAATATATATCATAATTTATTAAATAATTAATCCAAAATTATAATAGGATTAATTTGATTGAAATTTATAAAATGATTACTTATTTAATGAATAGTGAAAATACATAATTTTAATTTAAAACATCGTGTTCTTTTAAATAATTTATAAAGAAATATTATATTTTAAACATATTTTAAATTAAAATTAGTTAAATTATATATCTATTAATAATATTTTTTTTATTGGAATAAATTTAATACTGAATTTGGATATAATAACTTGGAAATCATTTTAACATTTTCTCTCTGAAAACACTATTTCTCATCACATCTGTTGGATTTATTTTAAATAACAATTTACCACTTATATGTATCTAAATTGAAAAAAATAGATTCAATATTTTGGATCAATACAATTTATATTATATCATAATTTCAATTCAATGTTTTACCAAAATATATTTTGAAAAAGGGAAAAAAATTAAATATCGTAGTTAAGGTTAAAATGGATTTGACAGGGTTAAACTAACAAAATATTGGTTAAAATGACAAAAAATCTTGTTTAAAATATTTATTATAAAAATATTGTTTCTCACACCTTTTATTATCTATCAGTTTCTATTATTGGAGACTTGTGACAATAATAATTTTGCGTGGAATTCATTATTTTATAAAATTACAGTGTGCCACTAACATCACCAATAAAATGCCACCTCCTATCCTTCTCTATTTAAATATTCAAAACCCATGTGTTATAAAAATACCTACTGAAATAACTAATATAGTTAACTAATATGATACTATGTGATTTATTTTGTTTAAATATCAAAAAATTTAAGAAATTCGGTGAATACTTAAAGAAGTTACATGAAGAAGAGTAATTATTATCCAACGAGTGTTTCTATATTATTTCTTCCACCAATCCCATAAATTATTCATAAAACAATATTATATAATAAAAATTTTATTCTAAATATATATAAAAGTTATTATTTTAATGTAATAATAATAATCCTTCTCATCTTCAATCAAATGGTTTTTGAAACCTTCATTCATGTGTATGGCGGACTACCTCAACGCAAACCGATGTCATTCATTTTTCCATTACCAACTCTCATGATTTGGTGAGAAAATTGATCTAATATATAACTATGATATTTATAGTTTTAAAGTTATTATTTCATATAAATCCCATTAATTTACCTTCAATATGGGATATGATAGCAACACTCATGTTTTTGGGAGACTACCGCCTCACAAAGTGACGTGATTCATTTTCACATATGCTTTACATGTAAAATAATAAAGCTAATATTATTAATAATATAAGATATATATATGAAATAATTATCATATACATTAAATATTTATCATTATGATATGATAATATATCATTTTAGTTCTTTCCTTTTCACTCAATGAAATATAATAATTTTATTCATGTATGTGTGGACTGCTACCTTCACAAAGCGATTTGACTTTGTCTTTTCATCTACAAAACATATGGATAAACTATATATACAATTAAATTTAAATAAATAATATTTTATTTATTTTATTATGGTTATTATGTAAATATAAAATATTACTTAACTAATTTCAATAATGATCATTGAAAATTTGAAATTTTTTCCATATAAACATAAGTCCAACTGTCTCCATGATAATAATTATTCATACAAGTATAATTGATATATAAATATGATAATTAGTGAATTATTATTATTATAGATATGATATAAATATATTATATTCAAAATAACCTGAAATTTCACAATAATGAATGAATGACAAAACAAGGCCCTTAACACCTAAAGTAATGAGAATAAGGAATGATTGTTAACGAAAGCGTGATTACATGTTATAAAAGGATCATATATGATATTCAAAATAATAATATGGTTATGTTATAAGATAATAAAAAATTTTAAACCACTATAAAAGATGTTAATGTGCTTTCAATAAAATGGAAGCATCACATAGGGTATTTCATAAAAAAAATCTATTCATCTGATTAAACTTCGACTTCCCTGATTATGCCATAATAAGATTATGTGTTTTATGAACATAGATTATTTTCTTTTTTATTTCATATTTTTATGTGGATTTACATTCTATACACATAATAAATTCATTTATTAATTTCTACATCAATGATATGATCTTTGTATGGGATTTTAGTCTCAATATTTCTTTATTCAGGTTTTAATCATGATATTCATGTTCTTAATTTTATAAGGTGTATATAAATCCCATTGGAAATGTAATATCATTAATTTATTTAGTGTCATTATATTTTAGTTTTAATATAATGTTATCCTTTCATGGGTAATATTATTTAATGATACCAATGTGGCAAGTGATTTATATAACAATCTCATCATTAATCGGGACTGTCTTGGATTATGTCTCCAATATTGAAATATTATGATCTACAAATCAATTATTGTCAATACTGTTATTATTATCTAGTTATTCAATTTATTCTAATTCAATTACATTATTTTTATAATATTTGGTAGTCAAAATATTTAGGGTATGTTATTAAGAAAAATCATCTTCTTTCATTCTTTGATCGAAAACAACTTTTCACTCCAGAATCATGTATTGTAAAAAAAATGTCAATGAATTTTATTATCAAACAAATGATCCATTAAAAACCTTTTTACCCATGTTTTACTTATTAAAAATAATATAGGAATATTTGTATCATTTTTGAAAGAATGTTTCTTTTTCTTTTACTGAATTTTGTAATCAAATCTCTATTTTGACATGTACAACATTAATATAATTTTCCACAATTATTTTATTTGAAACATCCATTTTATATTTTCAATATAATTTCAAATGAAAATTATTTTCAATTATTTTATGTTTGAAATTGGTTTTTCAATATTTAAAGGATATATTTCTAAAAATGTTTTTATTTATTTATAAAGATTCCATTATATGTTTCTCATGTTGTTTTAAAAGAAAACTATTTTGCCAATATTTTTCAAAATTGAAGGGCTATTTAACTAAATATTTATTTAAAATTATTTTAATCGTATTCACATTCATCGATTTTCACAATCCTTGTTGTTACCTATTCTCCAATGGGGATATATTTTAATGATATCATCCTCATTCATTCTCGGAATGGACTAGAATTCTTTCAACGAAATTTTTTGTAACTAATTTTATTTCAATGTGATAATAATTTTTCAAAGATATTGTTAAGGAACCCATTTATTTTCAATGGGTTAATCATGTTTGGAATAGATCATTATGGAAAATAGTTCTTATCCATTGAATAATATTGTAATAAAAGGGATAATAGTTGTTTTAGGAGGATTATAATTAGATACATGATCCATATACATTATTAATGTTATTTCTCATTGGAATTTATTTTATGATATGGGAACCTAGATAGTCCCATGTGAGCCAAATTTAGATTAAACAATGGGTGATCCTATATATCTCTCTAATGAATTTGGTAATAATTTTCTATCCAGTAATTTATACTAGAAGTAAACCATATGGTTATACTATTTTTAACGGTTATGTAATGGTTATGTAAGTATTCTATGATTATGATGTTCCAAGTTAGAAACATGTTTTATCTATTTTCCATGAGTTTAGAATGTTTCCATTGAGAAATATTGATACCACATGGCTCATGATTATTAATTCTTATTTCTATATCTCTTTTGTATTACTTATCCATGTTTCATGATTGATGATTCAAGTATTCATGGGTATGCGATCTTTTTTGATTCTATCATGCACTTGGATATTTTCATCAGACACTTATGCTCTTCTTATACTCACTGATTCCATGAAGTTGATAATGATTATGTTAACCCTAACTGAGCATTTTGTCTTACCATTCATAGGTTTATTTTTGATTCGGTTATCATATATGATTTTGAATTAATTAATTCTATAAGGGTATCATATTGATGAAGTTTATGACCTAATATTTAATATGAAAATATCGTTATAGTGGTAAATATACTCTATTGAATTCAAGGTTATTGTTTATGTAAGATTTTTTCCTAATTATCTAAAACTGTAAAACAAAATGGTCCTGGATAATATATGTGATCAAATTTTTCTTTATTCCTTGGTTTGTTTTGGATGGATATAATTGGGTCACCTTCTTTGGTATTAAATAGAAAAATTTAAAGTTCATATTTTCAACACCATATATGAGAGTATGGATTTTGAGCTGTTATAGTTGGTAGCAAAGCTCAGTTTAGATAAATTTTGTGATTATGATATATTCATGGAAGGTTATCTTAATATTTAATGATAATGTAATAGTTATATAAGTTTAAGGATGATTAATAGCTCAAAGTACTACACACCTATTTTAGGTTATAATCAATTAGATATTAATGTGACTAATGATATTTTAAGAGTAATTTTATTAGTATTAAGTATATCTAATTCTTTTATTTAACGTGATTTATTCATTTAGTTTTTTCATACAAAGGTTTTAAGATATTGATTAGATTTAGTGTTTATAGGATCTTGTATATTGAGGTAATAATTGGAACATTAGTTCTATAATATAGATAACCATGGGATTCAGTAGTGATTTTCCATCTAAGTGAATAATTTTATATCAAAAGTAGATTTCCATTTTGTTTCTTCATGTAAGATGAAATGTACGAAAAATACATTTAGGTTGAACACACTTTAATTTTTATGTTGTTTCATTTATTCAGTGTATATGGTAATTTATTCATGGAAGTATTTCGATTAAACATTTGGTATTTTCATTTAATTATGACAATTAATGTAATGTATGATGGTCTATCTATTTTTAAAATTATCATACCATTTAACAAAAATGATTGTTTTGGGAAATGTCTAAATAATGGTGGAATAATTTTAAAATCCATTTTGTGGTTATTTGGTCTTTAAAATTTTATTTTAGTGCTCTAGGCCTTAAAAGTTCATCTTGAATACATATCATTTGCAAAAAAATATGATATTTTAGTTGAAATTGAAAAAAGGAAAAACATTATACCCATTAATTATTTATATTTTCTTATTCTCTAAGTATTTATTGAAAATTAGTACTTATTATTTTTGAAAATGATCCTGAAACAAAAAAATTATCATGTTGAATTCATATCCGATGAATGTGATAACCTTACCAATAGTCATAATTTTATTGTTTTGAGGCCATTATCATTCAATTGATCATTCAGTTGTATGTTATCTAGGTAACCAATCCCTCTGTAATTATTTATTCTTTTCTTACATGCGCAAATCTTCACGTGAAACCAATGTTTTCCTATTTTGAAACCTAGTATGTGTTATTCCAGATGACCCTTTTACTTCTCTATCTCAATTATAAAGGAAAATTTTTATCAAAGCTTTTTGTACAATGGGTTTATAAAAAATTATTTTCAAATATCAAACATTTGAAAACCAAGAAATTTTTTGAATTTCATGTAAACAATTTAGTAAATGGGGGAAGGATGTAACACCCAGATATTTTAAAAGAAGAAAACTATTTTTGATAGCATAAATGAAATGCAACATTGAACATAGATTAGAATATAACTCTATATTAATATATGATATCATTATTTTTAAGTAATTTAAATCTCCTAAATACCTCACATTACACAAAACCCTAATATTTTTATGTTCAATAGTGTATTCAACATGCAACATCGACGTTAAACAACCAATGTTATATATAATCATTATAACCTCGTCATTAAATTGGTGGGTATGAATAGTATTAAATACATTATGATATATATATATAAATTTTTATTTAAAATTATATATAGTACTAAATATAAATTCATTATAAATTCATTGTAAATAAGAATAAATATTTTAATAGAGTAAATTTATTATCCAAAAATAGTTTTTCTTCAAAAATTACTTATTTTTTATTTTCATAATAAATATTACATTTTTTTTTATTAAATTTTAGAAAAGAATCATAAAATGAAGTTTATTTTTTAAATACGTATACAAAAATTTACATTGCTTTCAATTTTGGGATTTTTTATAAAATAACGATTTTCAGTGAGTAGTGGAATATACCAATTTTGGTAAACATGCCATCTCTTTTCAATAAATTAATTAATTTAAAACTAAAATTATGTTTGGAATATGATTTCAAGTACCATGACTATTATTTAGTAATATTTATTCCATTTTAATTCATTTGAATCATCATTTCATTTAAATTTAATAGAATATTATTTTTTTTTAAATGGAATTTTCGGAAAACTATTTTTAAGTTCATAGTGTTATCCATTTTAATTAATTAAAATAACCCCTCATTATAAATGATTTAAATTAATTTTATAGATTTTATTTCAATAATTATTAATTTATATTCATAAGAGATTTATTATTAGAGATATCTTATATATAAAATCATCTTGTTCTTGAGGAAAACAAACATCTTGAAAAATCACTCTTCCATCATGTCTTCAGGTTTTGTTTTGTTTTTTTACAATGCAAAATAATTATCAGAAAAATTAATCATTATTTCTTAAAAAATACTATCAAACTTATTTTAGGGTGAATTATTGATATTTTTATTTTGATATTAATTTTTTGATGAATACTGAAAAATATAGATTATTAATTAATAATTGAATTTTTTTCAAATTATTTACAATGTTATATATTATTTTGAGTTGTTATTAAAATAAAATTTTTAAAATTATATAACTCTTAATATATTATAGTTAATTTTAATCAATTTCATATTGAAATTGGAAATAAAAACAATATAATCATTTGAACATTTTCTCTTTGAAAACCTGTTTTCTCATCTCGTCTCCAGAATTAATATTAAATTATCATTTTCAACATCTATAAATAAAATTTGGAAAAATTGATTCCGTTTTTTTAACTATAAAATATAATATTATCAAATAGGTTAAACATATTTTTTTACCCAAATTAATATTGAAAACAGTAAAATTTAATTATTGCAGTTAGGGTAAAAATGGATTTTTTGGGGACTAAACTAAAAAGATAAGGGATAATATGAAAAAAAACACTTGTCAAAAAAATATATCATAGGAATATTTATATATTATCACTTAAATTTTATAGATTTAAAATTATTTAATACTTATGATATTAAAGAAATGTGGGGGTAATTCATTCCTCTCAAAAATTATAAGTTTGACACTCACCTTGCCTTTAAAAGACCACCCCTCTCCTTCTCCCTTGTAACCTTTGAAACCCATTTTTCTCAATAACTGAAAAAATAACTTTTATAATTAAATAATTTAATCGTATAATCCTTATTTTTTTCATATATTTGACCATGGGAGACCATCGGTGAAAACTAAAACAAGTTACCCGAAGAAGTGAAAACATTCATTAACATGATTTTTTTATTTAATCTCTTCCTCAACCTCCATAAACTATTACTAAAAAATTATTAAATAATATAAATAGTATATTACATACATTAGGATTTTATAATATTAATTTAGTAACATAAATAAAAATCCTATTCCATAAATGTTTTTATGTAATCATCATTCGTGAGTACGAAAAACTACCACCTTGCGAACCAATGTCATTCTTCTATCCATTACCACCAATCACGGTTTGGTATGGTGATTGATATAAAATATAATTAGTATTTTTATAAAATAATTATACATATGGGGTAAATATATAACATATTAACATTTTTACTTTCCATTTCTTAGGGCATATGATGATGTCACATGGGTGTATTGTGGACTACCCCCTCGCGAAGCGATGTTATTCATTTAAACATACACTTTACATGGAAAATAATAATATTTTTTTATAAGTATAGATTTTTATTTATTACCATTTCAATAACTAAAATATAATAATGTCATTCATGTACGTGTGAACTACCACCATCACAGAGCTATGTGACTCTCATCATCACCACAACTCATGGATGATATTTATATGTGTTTGTGTGTGTGTTTTTGTTTGTGAATATGTGTATGTGTAATTAAAGAAATAATATTTTCATTATGATATTATGATCCTTATAAATATATAAAATATTACTTTCCACTTTTGAATAAGGTTCATTGAAAAATTGAAATGTTACATATGCGTGTGTATGACATAACGTCTCTATGATCTTAAAATACATAGTTTTTTCAAAACCATTAATCATAATTGTTATTAAGAATATAATTAATTATTAAATATGATAATTATTTCTTTATAATTATAATTTATATGATATAAATATATTATATACACAATAACTAGAACTTTTTGAAAAAATAACGAACAAGAAAAAAAGACAATTAACACCGTAAACTTTGAATATAATGAATAAATATTAACGAAGTGGTGATAAGATAATATAAAAGGATCTTATATAGTATTATAAATATTAATATGGTTCTTTAAGAAGGTAATATCATTTTTATAACCACTATACATAGGGTTAAATCACATTCAACCAAAAGGAACCCTGAGATAAGGGATTACTTAACATAATTTCCATTCAGCGGGTTAAACTTCATCTTCATTGATTATGTTATACTAAGATTACGTGTGTAATAAAATTTTATTATTTTATATATTATTTCCACTTGTTTAATTAAAATTTATATATTATACATATAATAAATTATTTTATTATTCCTCATTTAAATTAAATCATCTTTTTTATGAGATATTATTCTCAACATACGTTATTTGAGAGCTAGCTCATGATATGAACATATCTTAATTTATGCGGTGTATATAAAACCTCTTTGAAATTTATATCATTAATTTATTTATTCTCATTATATATAATGTTTAATTTATTTTTATCCTTTAATTTGGATTATGATTCAGTATTACTAATGTGGTAAGAATTTTATGTTATAATCTCATAATTTATTCGGATTGTCTATGGTTAACTCTCCATGTTGAAATATTATGATACACCTCTCATAGATTTTCCTGATTTTTCATATCCACTTTTGATTCATGATTCATTCATGTAATTGTACTATTTATACACTATTTGGTACATAAAATAATTGAGTAAACATTTGTATAACAACTCAACTTTATTTCTATAATCGATTGAAATCCCATTTTGTCTTCAAAAACATATTTTCATTAAAAAATGATTTTTATATTCTATAAAATGATTTACTAAAGAAATTTTTACCCATGTTTGACTTTTTATTAAATCATTTATGGGAATAGTAATGTCATTTTCCAAACAATTATAGTTATAGTTTTACTAAAAGTGTGAAAGGAATAATTTTTTATAGTATATGAGAATAATGGATGTTTCCATCCTAACTTACTTTGAAACATTCTTAGAAAATTTTAAATGTTATTTTCAGGGAAAATTAATTTCAAAATGATTGATGATTTAAAAAGTTTTTTCAAAATGGAATGGATATTTTTCTCAAGAAATATTTTAAATTATTTCTAAGAAATTCATTATTTCTTTTGAAATCTATTTTCAATGAAAATTATTTCTGGAATAATGGACAAAATGAAATGGTTATTTGGCCTCACAATATATTTAATGATATATTTATGGGGTTTTAATTCAATAACGTCACCAACAATTTTTGTTAATTATGATCCAATAGGTATATTTTATAATGGCACTATCAAAATTATTTCTCTAGATGGATTAATATTTTTTGAAAGATATTTTAATTATAACACACATAAATTCTAATGTACAACTTTTTATTCATTATCGTGTAAGCCACGTAACACTAATGTTAAAAAGGAATATATTTATCGGATACATTATAATATATTTAATACCATAAATATAATATAATATATTACATAACTTTTAATACATAAAATAGTAATTTAGCTTTTATTACATGAAAAAGACACATTCCTCGATATCTTGCATTTCAAGAAAGATTGACCTTCTATGATATATTGTGTTACACACAAGACCGAGTTTCACCATATAACAATGTATCATTAAAATATTATTATTTAATATAATATGATATTACCTAGATATTATTTTAGTGATTGTGAATATTATTAACTAAATTATAAATATTTATGGTTTACATAAATATAAAATGAATTCATTTGTTAACAAAAAATTAAAAATGAAAATAAGAACCAATTGGACATAAAAACAAATAATATTATTTTTATGCCTTCAATGGTTTTTTGTATTAATAAAATATTAAATTAAAATTATTTAATTATTTTAATGAAATATATATTTTATATATTTAATTAGATATTTTTTATATTCATCTATTAGGTTATATGTGCATAAGATAATAACAATCCTTATTTTACATATAAAAACATATATTTTTATAAAGGCAATTTTACCACCATTTACTAGAGAACCATTTTAAATTTGAATTTGGAAATAATAATTGATTTAATATGACAAACTGGACTAAATATTTGAAATTAAAACAAAAAAATAGGTTAGGATGAATTTTATTAATTTTTCATGGAATTTCATTATCTACTGAATAGTTAAAACTACTGAATTTTTAAAAAATTATTTTTCATCAAATCTATTTTTAAAGATACATTATGTTTTTTATTAGTTTTATAGTTTATTTATAACAACTTTTTATCAATTAATCAGATAAATTTCATTGTAATCAATTTCACAATGAAATTTATTATAAAAACATAGAAAACTTTCAGACAATTTTAATTTAAAAACCTATATTTTCTTCCCGCATCCGTGATGGATTTTAAATTAATTTGTGCCACTTATCTTGTTATAATTTGTAAAAATGGATTGATTATTCTTAATAAAAATAATTTGTAATTTAGAATAATTTAAAATTAGTTTTTTACCAAATATATTAGTGAATTTAATTAAAATTAATTATAATGAATAAAGTAATATTATACTTAATAAGGGAAGAAACCTTACTCATTAAGGAAAAAATGACTTCAAAACATGTCAAAAATACATTTTATGGACATATATATACCTTAAAATCCATTGGTTCAAATGTCATTGATTATTGGAGACGCTATTAATTTGAAAAGCATGCATGGAATTCGGTTGTGAACATATTACAAGAGTGTTATTCCTCAACCACTATAAAAGGCCACCACTTATCCTCATTATCCATACCTCTCAAACCACTTAGGTTCAAAAAATATATACCCAAATATATTCCCCGCATACCCCTCATACACCTAGAATCCTCCATTTGGGTAGATAGACTTCCAAGGAATTCCATTGGTATAAACCAAAAGGAGTTACCTGATTTTAAGGTAATGTTTTTATGAATGATATATTTTATTTCGTTTACTAATCCACACCCTAAACTATAAATATTTAATAAATTATTGAAAAATGTATTATCCAGAATTTAAAATGACGTTTTTATTCTGATGTTTTGATCTAAACTTACAAACACTTCTATGTAATGTGTAATGTGTTATTGTTTTTATGTATGATGAGCTACTGCCTCACGAAACGATGATTGTTCATTTTTCCTTTACCTCCTCACATAGTGTAAATTTTGATGGAAAATCTATTGATTTATTTTATAAAATATATTTATCATTTATATATAATTTTTAAATTTGTTTATAACACAAATCCTTTTAAACTATAATTTGTGGGAATACGATAACATTTTTTGGGGAAGTGTGGACTATTGCCCCCCAAAGTGAGGTGATATATTCACATGAAAAATGGAATGTATGAAGGAAGGTTTTAATTAAAAATATTTGACATAAAAATCCTATATAATACTAATAACATAAATAAATTTCTATATATATATATATATATCATTTTCAATATTTTGCATTCACACACTAAAATGTGATAATATTGGTCATGGATGTGCGGACTACCCCATCCTCGACACGAGGTGATTAATATTAAATCAAAAGAATTAGATATATATGTATAAATTATTAAGTAATAAATAATTTATCATTCTTCAAATATGTAATGATACTTACCTTCTTTACAAAACGATCATTGAAAAATTAGAACGTTTCTCGTGCTTAACTACGGTCTACCATCTCCATTATTGTAACGTTGATTAATTTTTCATAACCATATTTAATTATTGTTTTTAAAAGTATAATTTATGTATAAATATTTTAATTTTTTCATTATTATTATTATTTAAAAGTTATATAATGACCCTTTTGACAATAGTGGGCCAACCAAAGTTGTTTTTGATACATAAACTGAATTTGGTCAAAATAACTGATGTAAACATAAATGATTAAGTAGTTTTATATGACATGGTAATTAGTGGAATAAAATTATAGATAAAAATTAAAAAGTTTTTCAATCATAGAGATAATTAATATTAGTTTATTATACAAGATGTTAATGGAGGTTCACCAAAAAGGAAACGTAATGTATGTGATTTCATCTTAATTTACATTCTATTGAGAGTTATTTATTATTATACCCCTAGTTTCTATTATATAGAGTATTTACTGAAATTTTTCAAGAAATATCGTGAATATATTTAATATCATGATATTATAACATTTATTTTATTTTATTTTTCAGGAGGCTTATGATATAAAATATTTCAATGTGGCATGGGTTACTTTTTAATGTTTAATGATTATTTCCCTCAATAATAACATTAATGATATTTCAATTGCATATTTATTCAAAGAAATTACATGAACATTTTTCAATAAAAAATCAATTTCTCTCCTCTCGTTATTCATGACATTTTTTAAAATATTATTACCATTTTTCCACTCTTTGGTACACAAAATATTTCTGAAAAGTTTTTTTAAAAAACCTTACACTATTTCGCTCTTTAGACAGAAAACGCGTTTTCTTATAGAAAAACATGTTTTATTAAAGTGTTTTCCAAAATTTTTTTAATATCATTTTTTAAATAAAATTTTACAATTTTTCACTTTAACAATTATTTCACTGGAATCTTATTATCACTTTTTGAGAAAGGTTTTTTTAAACTTTTACCGTGAAAAAGGAATGTTCTTTTTACCCGATATGGAATGTATAGATTTAGTCTTCTTTATTCCAAATATGATTCATTTTCATTTTTAAATGGACAATTTTTTTAAAAAATAAATTAAAATTTATTATCAAATAAAATTTTATTTTAATGGTTTTTCAGAAACATAAATGGTATTTTCCTCAAGACTGTTTTTAGAAGAACTTTTATAATATTTCCATTAATATGTAAAATAAACCCATTTATTTTACTAAACATAGGTTATGTTTTATTGATACTATCATTAATATTCCTTTTGATGGTTTATGATTAATTTTTCTAAGGATAGTATTCACAATCAGTTCCATGATTCCTTATATCTCCATGAAATATTCAATGTCCTATGATAATTCAAAATTGAATTTCCACTAATTCTCCATATCATTTATCAGGGATATGTTTATTGGATAAACTGTATGTTATTTTTTAAAATGGTTTTCACTTTGAATGTTATTTGATTATTTTGGAAAATATTGATAAATTTGTATCTCTTACTCTCCATGGATATTTGATAAGGAACATTATTGAATCGATTATTCAATATATGTGGAATGTTTTATACTGGTACGATATGGTTGGGGCAAAATTATACATATTTATTCCATGCATTTGTAGTATCATGGGATGAGTCTTTTGGCTAGCCCAAATAGATGGGTTTTTACCAAATATGTTGTGAAGTGTCTTGTGAATGGTCTTGACAGCAAATGTACCATGTATCTAGGAAACAAGGCATCAAATTATGTACCATTTCCCTCATTTATTTTAAGTTAAAATTCATCTATGATATTTTTCATATACATATCTATGAATACATTTTAATTTAAATACATTTTTCAAATAGACTATTTTTTTAGTTTTTTAACTTTATATGTTTATTTTTCCTTATATAGTCATTTGAAGGGAAGGTGTTATTAGTTTTTTAATTTTCCTAATTAGTTTATTATCATTGATCCATTATTTATTTCATTTTACTTACCCTTACTAAGAATTTTAGATCACCATTATTATGTTTAATTTCCTCAGGAATCTAAAAAGCGTACTATGAATGAAATGTTGGGATATAATAGATGGAATAAAGTAACCATTGATGTTATTATCCTCAATATTTTTATTTTATAAATAAATTACGTTAGTATTAGTGTATTATTTTGTAATATATGAATCATTAATTTATCTGGTTTGACAAGAGTACTAAACACTCAGTTCTACTTGATTTTATTCCTTTTAATCGTGACAATGTACTTGATAGCAGGCACTGACTCTTGGCATTCTAGGGATGGGGAGCTTAAATTTGTATCAATGAAAGATTTCTAAAAACCATTGAAACTAGTTTGAGGAAAACATATATTAGATAACCTATCCATAAGGAATAATTTATGTATAATTATGGGAGAACAACCTAAAGATTTATTTAGATTGATATTATGTATTTTTCCTAGTAATATATTGATATCTAGATACTCAAAGTAGACATGGTTCATGTGAAAATGTACCTATAAGTAACCAATCTGATAATGTGTGTTGAGCCTAATTCATTGGGACCTGGTACAAGACTACAGGCCTCACTGCGCACTTGGATTGACACTCCGCCAGGATGCATATAGTAAAATTCACATTTTCTTTACAAACCACTATGAAAAACATTTATAATGATTAAACTAGGCTAAATATAAAGTGTTTTATATTTAAAATAATGTTTCGTGATTTAGAAATCCCATAAATGATATTATATAAAAACCCTATACTGAGCACGGAACTATTTCGAAATAAATTGATGTAGTATTTATGTATTAGGGTTTTATTGGAAACCATTGTTAAAAGGGTATTTAGTTATTAGACTTACTTCAAGGATTTCTCTCATATCCATTTCAGAAATTATATTAATTATGTTTTATAAAAAGAAAACCTATGATCCATGTGAAATACAATCAAACCTAGCAAGGCCACAGGTATTGAACTCATTATAAAAGGATTATAAGGGTTCCACACGTACAAGTATATGTAATTTCCTGGTTAAATATTCATTATTTTAAGTTATATAACATGATGAATAAATTTTAATTATAAAGCAATAGTATCAATTTTTTTATTAGTGATTAATCTATTAACCATATTGGTTTTTAAATATATTTAAATACAAATAGTTATACTTTTATCACTTCTATAGGCTTTAATATCATTTATAAATTTATTTTTATTCTTCATGAATCAATAGTAATTTTGACTCAATTGATAAATAGATCAAACCAAAACCAAATGTTGAATTTATGTTTGTAGAAATATAAATAATTAATATAAATAGGAAGTAAAATAATTCCTAACAATTAGGAGAATTATCTTTTAAAAAATGGTCTTAATAGTTTAGTTTATGTTCAACCCATGGTCTCTTAAATCATCACCTTTTTATGGATTTATGTCATTTAACTCTCTATTGATGATTCAATTGTTTTTTATTGATGACATCAATCACTCCATATAAAAATTTACACATTTCCTTCTAAGACATATTTTCATATTCCACTAATGTTCTTATACATAGAAACATAGTTACACGGTAGTTCATCTGACTATTGAACTTCCCATTATCTCTTTTCTAGAGGATGTTTTATGAACCTTTATCATTATGTGGGGTCTCAATATAGGAAATATAAAACAATATATTATTAAGATCGAGTTTAAATTATTTGGATGCAATTAAATTTAGGTGGAGGAAAATGTGACACCCCTAAGTTATAATGTACGACATTGTATTCAATATCTTGAATGACATGCAACACCTTGTGTAAAAAAAGAAATATAATTACCTAATACATTACAATATATTTACCATATTAAATAAATATAATCTATTACATAGCTTATAATGTATGAAACAATGAGTTAGACTGAGTTATATGCTAGAGCGACCTTTCTTGATAGTTTTTATTACAAACAAGAGAGGCCTTTTACGATACATTTTGTTACACGTAAGACCGAGTATCACTAATCAACAATATATTTTTAAAATATTATTATTTAACATAATATGATATAACCATGGTATTATTTTAGAAATAATTAATAGTATTAACTAACTTAAGAAAATTTATTGTTTATATAAATATAAAATTAATTCATTGGTTATTAATTAATTAGAAATGAAAAAAGAACCAAATGAACATAAAAAGAAAAAATAATTTTTTTTAGGACTCTAAAGGGGTTTTGTCTTAATAAACATAATTAATTATAATTAGTTACACATTTTAATAAAATATATATGTTATATATTAAATATAATATTTTTTAGATTCATACACTATGTTATATAAGCATAAGATAAGAATAAACCATATTGTACACATAAAAACAAATATTTCTATAAAGTCGATTTTGCCACATTTTAATGGTGAACCCATTTTCAATATAAATTTTGATAATTTAAACGAAGTCCATTTATATTCCATTCCACTTCCACTATGGATGTTCCAGGGGTGAGCTAATCCTGCTAGAACCTGGTGTTCATCCTTCACATGTTGGCACTTCTCCATCCATATGAAGGGTTTCCCCTTCCCAGTTAAGGATTTCATCAGTTCTGATATTCGGGAGAAATCAGGGATGAATCTCTGATTATATCCTACCAACCCAAGGATGTTGTGCACCTACATCATGCTCCAAGGTGGCTCTCGTACTGGTACTGCCTCCACCTTGGCTGGGTCTATAGCTATACCATCTACTGAGATGACATGTCCCAGAATTTGGACTTTCTGAATCTAGAACTAGCACTTCAAGAGCCTCCCATAAAGCTGGTGCTCACGGAGTAAGTCTACAACCATCCGCAGGTGTCTCATGTGCTCCTCCTCTTACTCTGAGTACACAAGGATGTCGTCCATGAAGACTACTATGAACTGGACCAAGTACTGTAGGAAGATCTGGTTCATCAGTCCCATGAACACTGTGGGGGGGTGTTTGTCATGAAGAAAGGCATTAATATGTACTCATAATGACATTAGAGGCATCTAAAATCCATCTTCGGTATATCCTCTTCCCGTATCCGTAACTGGTGATAACCTGATCGAAGTTCAACCTTCAAGAACCACTGTGCCCCTCTCCACTGATTGAAGATTTCATCGATTCACAGTAGTGGATTATTTTTCTTCACCATTACCTAATTCAGGTGCCAGTAATCCACACACAACCTCAAACTCTTGTATTCCTTCATGGAAAACAAGACTGGGGCCTCATAGGGTGAGACACTAGGTCTCAAAAAAGCCTTTCTCTCCAAGTCCTCCTACTGTACCTTCATCCCGTGAAGCTCTGTGGGATCCATCCGATAAGCTGATGAGGAAATCAGTGTCGTCTGAGGGCGCATGTCGATGCAGATGTTGATTTACCGACGATGAGGTAGTCCTGAAACATTTTCAAGAAAGACATCCTCGTAATCCAACACTACTGCTAGGAACTATGATGTCATTGCACCTACTGCTCCAAGGAAAAGGCTAGCCAACTCATGACTGACCAATTGCACGCTCCTATGCATGAGCCCATTCTGTACTGACGGGGTCTCCTTTTCTCTGACAATGGAAAACCTCACCCCATCAATGCGGACAAATCACACTCTTCCCCAAAAACAATCAATCTGGGCATGGACAGAAGATAACCAATCCATATACATAATGATGTCGTAATGCATCGATGCTACCACTAAGTGGTTCTAATCTAATCTCTAACCTCCAAGGATATGATCACACTATCTCTAAAGTTGCGTGATCTTCGAGTCTCCTCCCGTAGGTGTCTCCAAGTGTAAGGATCGAGTCAACAACATTACTGGAATCTCAAGGTTTTTCACAACACATGTGGAGATGACTGAATGACTGGAACCAATGTCTATAAGTACGAAAGGTAAGGTAGAAAAGACACAGGTCATACCTCAAATCATCCCTAGATTCCATGGGTCATATGCCTCGACCACCTGTAGATGTCCCTGCCCCTGTCCCCCAACTCCCTGAGCCTTGTGCAGACCTCCTGGGGGTGGTGGTATAAATAGATCAAATCGTCTGCCACCACCACCAGCCCTCCCGGCTCCTCTACCACGTCCACCACCTGGTGGCTCTGTCTTCTCCGTTCTCTTCCTCTTCCTCATTTTTCCATCCACTGCTACCCTATCAGCATCTCAATGGGTCGGACAATCCCTAGAAATATGTTCCCTTCTGTTGCACAAGAAAAACCACTTATCCATGTAATGACTGGATCCATCCTGAGAGCCCTGTACTATTTACTCACTGTCCTGGGTAGTCCTCTGACGTCTCCCACATCCTGATCCATGTGTCCAACGTTGGCTTCCCACTACCGAGGTCTCCAGACCTGTCTGTCTGTAACACCCCAAGATATCATAGTACGTTATTTCTTCAATGTAATTCAATAACTTACACCACACAGAACAACGAGTTCTAGCGCACAATGACTTTCCAAAAAAGCTATTCAAAAGCGGTTATAAATAGTATTAACTAAATTTTGAACCTTATATAATTCTTATAATTTTATAATCCATATTATGAGTTTCTTAGACATAATGTAAGAACAAATACATTTTTTCAGATAAAAGAAGTATTTTTCAGAAAATGCAATTTAACCACCTTTTAATGGAGAAGCCTTTTTAAATCCAATATTTGAAACATTAATATATTCAATTTGACAAAATGAACTTCTTAATGAGAATCAAGACATAAGAATTTAGTTTCAATAATTTTTTGGTGTTTTTCTGATAACTTTCATTTTTGGTTGAATATTGAAAAATACTATATTTTAACTATAAACAAATTTTTTAATCAAAATAATATATACTCTTAAATTATATATTTTAATGGTTTGGAAATATATATAGATTATATTTTTACCATTTAATCTAATGATGTCCATTGTAAGTAATTTCAATTTGAAATTGGACATAAACAAGTGTCAAACTTTTGATATTTATTTTTTATTAAAAATACAACTTTTGGTTTTGACCACGAGAATTAATTTTAAATTAATAAATGAAACTTATATGTTTTGAATTTAGTAAAATATACATCATTATTGAATTTGGAATATCAAAATTAGCTTTGGGTGATATTTTGGTATATTTATGAAAACATATAATTTTTTATGAATAGTGAAAAACAATGAGTTATAGTTTAAAACCGAATTTTAATTTAAATAATTCATTATTTTATTTAAATTTTTTTTAGTTAAAAATAGATAAAAAAACTAATATAAGTTTAATGTAATTTATTGGAGTCAATTTACAATAATTTTAGATAAAAAATTTTTTATTGAACTTGTCACCGTCTTTTAACCACTTCTTGGAAGAATTTAAAAATTCACATAAAACTTAATTTTACCGCTTATGTGAGTTGAATTTCAAAAATACGAGAGGCATAGTTAATATCAAGGAGTAAAATTTGGTTCAATAAGATAAAAATACTTTTTGGCGAATAGTAACGTTTTACTTTTTTTACCATGGTTAAAACTAAATAGGGCAATTAAGGGTAAAAATGATATTATTATTACCCTAACACATGTCCTAATTCTATTGGATAAATGTAATTCGTCCAAAAACAACCTTATGAATAAAATATAACAATTTAGGTCCACCTGGATTAGATGACGACATTTATTATTATTTAATTTAAAGAGAAATTAAAAGAGTTAAAATCAATTTTTAATAACTAAACCATTTTTAATATAAGGTTATACATAAGATAAATTAGACTATAAATATTAATTATAAAGACAAAAATATTTCCTACATAATGGTATTTTATTTATAATTTTTAGAGATTATATAATTAAATTTATTTATTACATAATGATGATGCAGTATTTTCATTATTAATGAATGAATCAAATAAATGGAAATATATATGTTAAAATAAATAAAATTTGAATATTTGTATGCCATAAACGAATATTCTAGGTTAATATTGGATGTTAGTATTGATTAAATAAATTTATTTTGAATTAATAAATTTTTTATGACTTTAACAAAAATCAATTATTAAATACTGTCAAAATTGACATAAAAGGGTTTTTAAAAAAAATATATTATTAATTGAAATAATAATCCTAAAAATCTAATAATAGGAAAAAGGACTTATTTGATGATAGGTATGTCATTAAGGAACCACTAGGGGTTCTTATGGCAGTTTAAAGTATGTTTATTAACCAAATAATATAAAAATACAAAGAGACATGGTAAATGTCAAACTAATTAACTAAGAGTTAAATCTAAAAGATAAAGTTAATTTACTGACCCAAACCAATCTCAAACCTATTGGTTGAGTGTTTTTATACCCTTACACACATTACACTTTAAATAATCCAGTTTGGATCCATTAGAAACCGAATATGAATTTGTTATAAAATAATACACTATGTTTTTTCTAAAGAGCCCCTCCTCCTCCCTTATAAAAGGACATGACTTCTAACCAATTATTCATACCTTCAAAGCCTTTTGGTTCAGCCAACCCCTACACTAATATTCTCTCAACTTCCCTAAATTCAACCTATAGGCCCTATTTTTATCATAAATCCAACCTAAGGATCCCTTTTGATCAAATCAAATGGAAGAACCCGAAGAAGAGGTAATAATTTCACCAGCATCTTTCATGTTCCTTTCTTCTTCCACTTCTTCACTCTTTGTTATTTCCATTATAAAATAAAAACTCCTATATCTTCTATATACATTGATGTTATTATAAATATTTCACAACTATATTCATTATTCTATCCGTCTTATGAATGATAATGTCACCATGCCTGCGTACGTACGGCTTACAGTCTCCACGCCATGGTGTAATTTGTTATTTAACACTATGTTATTTGGATGGATATAATGATCTGTAATATGTATATAAATAATGAAAATAACATTAAAATTCCTCGGTATAATTAATATATATTCCAATTCCACACCTTTAAGGAAATTATATTGTCGCTCGTTCATACGTATGGATTACCGTCTCCATGACGCGATGAGATTCATTTCCATATTCACCATTCATAGATGATTATAAAAATATATATTACTAATATATTTGCAATATATGTCATAATAATTCTACTTAAGATATATATATTTATATATATATTTTAACTTACATATATTTTATTGACTTAGTTCCGTTCACTACATTATGAAAAGAGAAACAACGTTTATGCGTACGTACGGACTACCGTCTCCATAAAAGGTGTTATCCATTTCATATATATGTCTATTATACATATTTATATTCTAAATATATAGGATATATAAATCATGTTTTATATTCTTGATGTATTTATATCATGATCTATGTGATACAATCAAGAGTAACAGGTTAAAACATGTACGATAAAGAAGGCGATTATTACCCGAAATGATAATTTAACATGAAAAGTTTTATTAAATGAGTAGTATAAAGTCATAAATGAATAATTTATGACAACATAAATATTAATATGTTTCTGGTATAATTTAATAACATACTACAGTCTTCATATAGGAGGTTAAACATACCCTTGACTAAAGGAATGTGCAATGTAAGGGGTTTTCATCTCACTCCTTATTCTAGGGAAATTCATGCCATATTTCCACTATTAACTTTTTTATGGTGTATGTACTGAACATAATTATATTATTTGTGTAATACACTTTAATTTATGTGTATTTACATATTCATTGTATGATACCTCTTTCATGGGGTGTATGTTTGGTAAGTTACCAAATTGGTAAGGGTTAATTTCACAATATCTTTATTATCTGAGGTTGTTTTTACATAAGTATCTAATGTGACATATTTGTTATCCACGTCCATGATTCATGAAACATTTTTTAAATAGATTATTTTAATTCATTTTTTAAAAAATATCATTTCAAAAGTTTTAAATATTTATTCTTCTAAATCTTTCTCATTATTGTCCATGCCTTTAAAATGGGTTTTAAGGATTTATTTATATGGACATGAATGTTTTTAAAATGTTAATTCCTTTCAAAAGATTCAAAGTGTTATGGGATACTTTGATTAAAAAATATCTTTAAATTCCTTCCTTTCTAAATTTTGTGACTTTTAAATGTTTTCATGATAAAGGGATATTTCTCTCAAAAAGTTTTACAAATCATTTTCATCTATTTCAACATCCATTTATGGATATTAAACTTGTTTGAATATGATTTATTATGATACAAATATTCCATATTGTATTGAAGGTTTTGTGATATGTTTAACTATGGATGTGCTATTTTTATACCATTCATGGATTTGGGATAAAATATTGGAATTTTGTATGCTATTTTTAATACGAATGTTAATGTTATATTTAAACTTTTTCATATGAGGAATGCATTGGACTTAGTAAGTGACTGGTGGAGCCTGCTATAGCTCCTTGATGCAACTGTATGTCTCATGAGAAAAAATATTGTCTTGCCACAAGGCCTTGACAAAATCGTATTTGTAGTCTTGGCACAAGGCCTTGAATATGTTGTTATGATAGTCTTGCATTATGCATTCCATCATTATGAAAGTGGTTATTGATATTGCATGTGATTATTTGACTAGTAGAATATCCATGTGAATAAGTAAATGGAATTACATCATTTTATTTTTGCCATATTATACTGATGTTCAACTTTAAAAGGCATCTCTTTTAGTTATACATTGCCCTAATGATTATGCATTTTTATGAATGTTTCTACTGTATTTTTATCCTCACTGAGCATCTGAACTCACCCAATTCTAGGTTTTACTTTTCACAGGATTTCAAGAAGTGTATTGGGATTGATTTGAAGTGTTAAGCAAAGAGAATAATGTCATTCATAAAAGAATATTTATGTTGTTTTTTATGGTATAATGTGTAATGTTACATTCATGCATATAATCTATTTTTCAAGACTACTAAACTGATCGGTCCTTTGAGACTTAATTCCTTGTAATCATGCCAATGTACTAAAATAATGCACCGACTCTGGGTAACTAGGGTCGGGGCATTACTGTTGGAATCAGAGGAAGTTTAGAAATAGCCTTGGAATCTAGATTTAGATAAACTCTGATTAGAGCACATAGACCTAAGATAGAATTTTAGGATTACTATAGAAGAAATTCCTAGAATTTTGGTAATGTAGAGATTTGGTGAGTTTTCCAAGAAAATACGTCCCAGTTTGGATACGAGAAGGTAGAGGCGGCTCTGGCACAGATATACCTAGGGGTAAAACCCAAAAACACTACTTTGAGCTAGACTCGAATGGGAACTAGTGAACAACAATGGGCCTTGTTGCACTCTTGGTTATGATACTCCTGGGGGATATGCTTAGGATATTTGTCATTTTCTTTACAAATCATTATGAAGGGTTTATGAGTATATTTTTCCTCTATGAAAACATCTTTATGATTAAAGATCATATCCATAACCCATTAAATTTACGTTAGGTATATTACATGTTTGGAATTATTCATTGAAATTCATAAACTGACCAAGTTTATGCTATTGTATAGAAATGGTGCCCAGTACAAGGAATGTGAACTCCAGTAATACGTATGATCCAAAGAGTAATAAGGATCATATCTTTCATGGTATTAAGCCAACATTTTAAACGGAAATAGTCTCCCATGTATTCTCAAAATATGAAGAAATAATATTATGTGTTAATAAGATAATTAATGAATTCTCTGAGTCATACGGCTTTGAAGGGAAGCAAGAGAAGAAATGGATGGAAGAGAGAAAGATGAATAAAGGGAAGAGGGAAAAAATAATTTTCCCATATGTGATAACTATGGGATGAAACACCATGGAACTTGCTTTAAGGGAATGTGGGTTTGTTATAAGTTTGGAGAAAAAGGACACCATATACGTGACTACAAGGGTAAGAAAAAATTTGCAAATGTATAATGATTCATCTGCAAGGAGTTGGGACACTATGTGAACAAATGTTCAAATCCCTAGAATATGCCCCAAATAATGCTATTGGATAATAATCAAGTTATGATACTACAACATATGTGGAGGACTGATTAGAGTTCTTATTTTGTTATTAGAGAATTATGTCGTTTTAGTGATGTATCAACAATGTACTGGTTATAATAATTATGGAGTATATAAGGATTTTATTGTAGTACAATTTCATTAAGGACTTGAGATTGTGTGGAACCATGAAAAGTGACTCAACAGTAGGTTAAATGTTTGGAAAATATACGATTGAGAGAAAGATAAACCATAATATGGTTCTAATATTGAGGTAGTGATTTTGGAATAATACATAATTGATTTGGATAAATTATATTGGATATTCATGACTAGCTTGAAACTGATTAATGATTTTTATATTCCAACATTGTTAGAGTTTACAACATTTTTGGATAGGAGTATATCCAGTTTTTTATAAGTAATAAGGGATCGTGAATGTAATCAATATGGTTTTATTTTAATTGAGGATGTTGTAGTGTTCTAAAAAAATACCTGATGAAGGTGTTCACATGTTATTATGTGGAAAAAGGATCTTTATTGTGCTTACCTACCTTATAAATTTTGGACTATGAGGTTGGATAGAAGTATTTTGGATAATTCTAATTTGAGATTTTTTTTGGGTTGCCAAAAAAGAACTACCAGGTGGTCGGGCAGAAACCTGTTGCATCCGACAAGGCCGTGAGACTTGAACCCGAAATAGAAGGGTGACAAGGGTGTATCACCTACCACTAGCCCATGTGATGTCTTAGATTGAATAATGTAGTCTTTTTAAAAAAAATCTGGTAGATGAATTATAAATTCCTTGTTTTGAACCCTATACGAATAGGATAAGTAGAATATTATATTTAAGTTCTATTACCTTTTACAGTGAAATATGAGTTTGTGGTAGAAATTTGTTAAAGGATGGGACTCTACTTGTCAAGTATATATTTATCTTCTTCTACTATTCTATGAAGAAAGTAATTCTTATACATTAGTAAAGGGATATTAAACCAAAAAATGTGTTATCCTAATACCGTATGATTTTTTGAAACGATGGTATTTTAAATTATCAAAGATTGATGAATTTAAGGCCCACAATTTTAGACATGTTTGTGATTGATGACCTCAATCACTAACTATAAATAATCATTTTTTCCCTCCAATTATATGTCT
Organism: Viscum album; assembly: GCA_963277665.1. Lineage (NCBI taxonomy): Eukaryota > Viridiplantae > Streptophyta > Magnoliopsida > Santalales > Viscaceae > Viscum > Viscum album. The sequence goes on along the minus strand of OY728123.1, from coordinate 1,663,310,846 downwards.
TTAATTTCCACCAATGTTCTACTAACCGAGATCATAATTTTGTGGTGACCCTTTCATTTCCCTTTTCCTATTATTAAGACTAAATTTTATTAACCTAATTTCTGATAAGGGTTTTCCCAAAGGTATTTTATATTTTCAAACTTTTATTTTCGAAAAATAATTTCAAATTGGGAGGATTCAATTTATTGAAGTAGGGAAGAATGTAACACCCCATGATTTTATAGTATGTTATTTCTTCAAAGTAATTCAATAAATTGCACTACAAGCAACACCGAGTTCTAGCGCACCATGACTTACCAAACTAGCCATTCAAAAGTGGTTATCAATAGTATTAACTAAATTTTGAACCTTATATAATCCTTATATTTTTAGAATCCAAATTATAAGTTTTTTAGATATAATGTAAGAACAAATACATTTTTCATACAAAAGAAGTATTTTTCAAAAAAATGAAATTTTACGGCCTTTTAATCGAGAAGCCTTTTTAAATCCAATATTTGAAACTTTTATATATTCAATTTGATGAAATAAACTTCTTATTTAGAATCGAGACATAATATTTTAGTTGCAATAATGTTTTTCTGTTTTTCTGATAACTTTCATATTCGGGTGAATAGTGAAAAATACTATACTTTAACTAAAAACAACTTTTTTAATAAAAATAATTTATAATGTTAAATTATACGTTTTAATGGTTTGTAAGTATAAATAGATTATGTTTTTACCATTTAAAACAATGATGTTCATTGTAAGTAATTTCACTTTGAAATTGGACATAAACAAGTGTCAAACTTTTGATACTTATTATTTCTTAAAAATACTCCTTTTGGTTTTGACAGCGAGAATTAATTTTAAATTAATAAATTAAACTTCTATGTTTTTAATTTGGTAAAATAGACTTCACTATTGAATTCAGAATATCAAAATTAGCTTACGGTGAATTTTTGGTATTTTTTTGAAAACATTTAATTTTTGATGAATAGTGAAAAACACTGAGTTATAGTTTAAAACCGAATTTTTATTTATATAATTATTTATTTTAATTAATTTTATTTTAGGTCAAAATATAAACATAATACATATATATGTTCAATTTTATTAAATTTAGTCAGTTTATAATAATTTTAGATATATAAAAATTTTATTGATCTTTTTACCGTCTTTTACCCACCTCCTATGAGAATTTGAAAATTCACATAAAACAAAATTTACCGCTTCTATGAGTTGAATTTCGAAAATCCGAGAGACACAGTTAATATCATGGTGAAAAATGTGGTTCAATAAGATAAACATAATTTTTGTTGAATACTAACATTTTACCTTTATTTACCATGGTTAAAAGTAAATAGGATAATTAAGGGTAAAAATGATATTATTATTACCCTAACACTTGTCCTAATTCTATTGGATAAGTGTCATTCGACCAAAAACAACCTTATGGATAAAATATGACCCTTTAGGTCCACTTGGATTGGATTAAGACATTTATTATTATTTAATTTAAAGAAGAGTTAAAAGAGTTAAAATCAAAGTTTAATAACTAAATGATTTTTAATATAGGGTTATACGTAAGATAAATTCGACTATAAATATTAATTTAAAAGATAAAAATATTTCATACATAATGGTATTTTATTTATAATTTTTAGAGATTAAATAATTGCTTTTATAAATGACAAAATTATGATGTAGTATTTTCCGTATTAATGAAAGAATCCAATAAATGGGATTATAAATGTTAAAATAAATAAAATTTTAATATTTGGATGCCATAAAAGAATTTTCTAGGTTACTATGGAATTTTAGGATTTATTAAATAAATCTATTTCGAAATAATAAAGTTTTTAATACTTTTACAAAAATTAACTATTAAATAGCATCAAAATTGACATAAATGAGTTTTTTAAAAAAATATTATATAATTAATTTGATATAATATTTCTAAAAATCTAAGGATTGGCCAAAATACATATATGATGATAGTTATGTAATTAATTAACCTCTTGGGGTTCTCTGGGTAGTTTATAGTAATTTTATTAACCAAATAATATAAAAATGTAAAGAGACATGGTAAATGTCAAACTAATTAACCAAAAGTTAAATAAAAATGATAAGGTTAATATAGTGATCCAAACCAATCTAAAACCTATTGGTTGAGTGTTTTTAGACCCCTACCCACCTTATACATTAAATAATATAGTTTGGAGCCATTAGTAACTGAATATGAATTTATTATAAAATAATACATTACGTTTTTCCTAAAGAGCCCCTCCTCCCCCTTATAAAAGGACTCCACTTATAACCAATTCTTCATAAATTCGAAGCCTTTTTGTTCGTCCAAACCCTACCCAAATATTCTCCAAACTCCCCTCACTTCAACCTAGAGGCCTTATTTTGATCGGAAATCTAACCTATAGATCCCTTTTGATCAAATAAAAAGGAAGAACCCGGAGTAGAGGTAATGATTTCACCACCCTCTTTCAAGTTCCATTCTTCTTACAATTCTTCTTTATTTTTTATTTACATTATAAAATAATAAATCTAGTATCTTTTATATACTTTGATTTTATTATAAATATTGAAGAATTATATTTATTATTTTATCCATCATATGAATGATAATGTCACCATGCATGCGTACGTACGGCTTACTGTCTCCAAGTCGTGGTGTAATTTGTCATTCAACACTATGTTATTTGGATGGATATAATGATGAATAATATTTATATAAATAATGAAAATAACATGATAATGTCTTTTTAAAATTAATATACCATACAATTCTACATCTTTAAGAAAATGATATTTTCGCTCGTGCGTATGTATGGATTACCGTCTCCACGACGCGATGAGATTCATTTCCATATTCACCATTCACTGAGAATTATAAAAATATATATTACTAATATGTTTGTAATATATGAAATAATAATGATAATGGAGATATATATATTTATGCATATATATATATATATATTTACTGACATATATTTTATTCACTTAGTTCTATTCAATACGTTATGAAAATAGAAACAACATTTATGCGTTGGTACAGACTACTGTCTCCATAAACGGTGTTTTCAATTTCATATATATGTCTATTATATATATTTAAATTCTGAATATATATGATATATAAATCAATTTTTATATTTTGGATGTATTTAAATCATGATCTAAGTGATACAATCATGAGTAACAAGTTAAAACACATACGATAAAGAAAGCGATTATTACCTAAAATGTTGTTTTAACTTAGAAATTATTATTATATGGGTAGTATAAAGTCATAAATGAATACTGTATGACATAATAAATATTATTTTGGTTCTAGTATAATTTAATAACATACTACAGTCTTCACACAAGAGGTTTAATGTACACTCAACTAAAGGAATGTGCAAGGTAAGCGGTTTTCATCTCACTTTTTAATCCTTAGAGATTAATTCCATATTGCCACTATTACCATTTTTGTGGTGAATGTACAGCCCATAATTGTATTATTTGTGTAATACTGGTTAATTTATGGGTATTTACATATTAATTGAATGATACCTCTTTCATGGGGTGTATGTTTTGTAAGTTACCAAATTAGTAACAGTTAATTTCACAATCTCTTTATTATCTGAGGTTGTTTTTATGTAAGTATCTAATGCTACATATTTATTATCCATGTCCATATTTCATGAAAGAGTTTTCAAAGGTATTATTTTGAGTCACTTTTTACAAAAACATCATTTCAAATGTTTTAAATATTTATTCTTCTAAATATTTATCATTAATGTCCATGTCTTCAAAATGGTTTTTAAGGATTTATTTATATGGACATTAATGTTTCTAAAATGTTAATTCATTTTGAATGATTCAATGTGGTATGGGACACTTTGATTCAAGAATTTTTTTAAATGTCATCCTTTCTAAATTGTGTAACTTTTAAATGTTTTCATGATAAAGGGATATTTCTCTCAGAGAGTTTTACAAATCATTTTCATCTATTTTAGCATCCTTAGATAGATTTTAAACTTATTTGAAGATGATTTATTATAATTAAAATCTTCCATATTTTATTGAAGGTTTTGTGACATGTTTGACTATTGATTGGTTATTTTTATACCATTCTAGGTTTAGGGATAACATATTGACATTTCGTATGCTAGTTTTTATACGAATGTTTATGTTATGATTAAACATTTTTATATGAGGAATGCATTGGACTTAGTAAGAGACGGGTGGAGCCCGCTATAGCTCCTCGATGCATCGGTAGATATCAAGAGACAAACTAGTGTGTTGGCATAAGGCCTTTAGAAAATCTTATTTTTAGTCTTGTCACATGGCCTTGACTATATGGTTTTGATATTATGGAACTATGCATTCCATCATTATGAAAGTGGTTAGTGATATTTCATGTGATTATTCGACTAAACCCAACCAACATAGTAAAAAAGGAATTTCCTAAGAACCTATACCCAAGCACACATGGAAAGGCATAAATAAATCCTTAAAAACCCATTTATAGTAAGAAGGAATTTCCTATGAAAGTGGTTAGTGATATTTCATGTGATTACTCATATTATTTTTGACACATTATGTTGATGTTCATGTTTAAAAGGATTTTGTTTTATTTATACATTTCCTTAAATATTTAAGATTTTTTATGAATGTTTTTGTTGTATTGTTATCCTTTCTGAGTATCAAAGCTCACCCCTTTATATGTTTTATTTTTCCCAGGATTTCAAGAAGTGTATTGTGATTGATATGCAGGGTTAAGCCATGGGAATAATGGCATTCATAAAGGATTATTAATGTTGTTTTGTATATTATAAAGTCTAATGTATCATTCATGTATGTAATCTATTTTCCAATATTGCTAAACCGATCATTCCTTCAAGACTTGATTCCTTGTAATCAGGCCACTGTATTAAAATAATCCACCAACTCTCAGTAACTGGGGTTGGGGTGTAACATTGTTTGCTACTGACTGTCGTCTGATGGATCGGATCGACCATGAAGCTCTCTATCACCAAATCCCTATCGAGCACTCCAGCATAAGTCAAAATGAATAGAGGCACGACACTAGATCAGATGTCCCATCGAAAACATCCGTTGGATGTATGAGCTCTGAAATACTGATCCTTGAATATATCCATCGAGTACCGATTAGTCATATTAGTAACATGGGGGGAATTTCCTAAGAACCTATCCCCACACACACATCACCAAGCCACAAATGTTGAAACATAAATACCACTGAGGAAAAAAATTCATGCATACAACTAAACCCAACCAACAGAGTAAGAAGGAATGTGAAGTACTAAAAGTAAAATGGGCCAGCATACAAGCCCATCAATAACAAGAGTCTTAAAACTACAAATTTCAATCTATAACACAAAGAGGTACTGGGACTGCTGCTCATAGTCGTAGGTACACCTCATCCTGTGAGGAATTCCGAAAGCTCGCTCATATCCTAGTCCTCCCTAGACTGTGTTATAAGGTTGCTCATCTGCACAAAACACGACATGTATAGGAAAATCCCATTTAGGGGTGAGTATAAAAATACTAAATAGAGGACCCCGAAAATACACAAAGCAATACACAAAATAATGGCACAATCAGCTCTATAAAGTATATTTCTACTGAATATATTATAGGAGACCACAATCCAGATATACTCAAAACCCAGAATCATGGTCTAGAGACAAGTCACACAACTGCACACCCCCGCTAGAGATTCAGTTCGAAGATTCCACAAAGCACACATTCTAGGAGACCTCACTCCATGAGTCTGATAGCTCTGATGAAATCCGTATGAGATGAATTATTCCTCTGGAAAATCCATGAGATATAGATACACTCATTATGGGAGAAAACACTCCTGAGTGGGAAAGATCATGATACACAGATGATGATCACTACTAGGGCCATGATCGATATCGCGACTCATTTAGAATCACCAGATACATAGAGGATTGATGCCTACTGTAGTTCATCATGTCGATGCCAGACTCTACCTAGGGTCAAGAATGGATAGAGGATCTCGCTCCTGGAATGTCGGAGGGATGCCTAAATCAATCTCTGAAAGTCATGCTGAAGGGATCCTACTCCTGTAGAAGGAAACAATTCCTGACCTTCAGGGGAATGAGAAAAAGGGGCACTAACCCAAGCGAAACATGTCCAAGATAAGGTGGTCAAAAGGATCAAGAAATTTTCTAAAATGTAGATGGCATGTTGAAAGGTCACACACCATGTATTCTGACCCCAGGTAATGCCCGTGTACAATGTACAGTGTCGTAAGGATGGTCATGTATAAAAATTCAGTACATGGTGTGTGGTGTGGATTACACACTATCTCCATGTAACTGGGGTCAGATCCGTCTATGCTGGCCATGTGCCCGTAGACAGCCTCAACCCATGTGTGTCAACCCGTGTAATTGGTACATGGGGGCACCCACGTTACTAGCCTTGTCTGCTTGTGTGGTGGAGTACTTGGTTGTGTACTCTATCCCTTGTCTGTTTATCACCTGGATACACACCGAGTCCTGTGTAGATGCCTTTTCCATGTTGCATAGGGTCTACATGCCAAGTTATGAAGCCGTGTAGTCCATCTCGTGTGGGTTTATTTCTCAGAATTCATGCCGAGCATCAGGGAATGTCCAAAACTTTGTGTAACCGGGGTCACACACCATGTGATACCATTCTGATGCTGGAAACCCTAACCGTTGTTGATCCAGTCCATACAGCGTGTTCTTCGGGGTACACGCCATGTATTCTGGAAGTTTCCATAATCATGTACATCCGCTATTGCGCCTTCTGTGCTTCCCTATTCATTGATCCGGCCATCCGATCTCCATGAAACTCATGGGTTTTGGTCTCCCCGACACCATGAAACTGATTCCATTGTTTTAAGTCCTCTGATCGGTCCTGAAAACATGTAATAATCCACCTGAACAAATTATGCTTGAAGAAAGGTCTTTCCTGATCTGGTCAGATTCGTCGTCCCCTATCATCATCGCACCTGCACTAGGTCATCGTGATGTTAGATCTTCAATTTGGGATCATTTTGTTGAAAAAATGGGAAATGATCCATTTTTCCTCACCCCATGAATAACGCACAAGGAAAAGAAATGGGAAATAAATCAAATATGAAAATCGAGGAATGAACCACCACCATCATTCGTCAGGGTGTTGATCTGGTCCCATTAGCAGGATCAAACAGAGTAAAAATCAATAACAATTCAATAAGGACTAATTCCCCAAAATCATCCCAATAAAAACCCTCCCACAAGAATGTACGAATCTGTGAATCTACATGTTCATCGATGATTTTTATTCATCAATAAAATTCAATAACGGGGACAGAAAAATCAAAATAACAACCCCTACCTCAATCTGGTAGAATAATGAACACTGCGTCACATTTGTTGGTGGGATTCGTCGAATATGAGAGGCGTTTTATCACATTATAATCTCTTGACAATGGTTCCTCCTCCTACAATTCCCCAAGAGTATCTCTCTCTCCCTCTCTCACAATTTTCAGGGATATGAGGCTAACCATGCAAACCTTCCATAAGAGTGAACTTATAAGAGAGGATTTGATAGCTATGTTAAAAAGAAACAGTTTATAAAAATACAAATAAATTATTAATTTATTTTATTTCTTCTAATGTTCTTACTTTTAAAATGCCTAAAAACAAACTTTTATAGCCGACCCATGCCGGTTAATGTTAGGCCCCACATAAGTTAAAGTGTCTTCTCTGAAGGAAACAGTGCCCTTGGATTTCTGATTTGGGCACCAGTATAAAAGAAATTCTACTTTTTCCAGAAAATCACTCAAGCACACTGTTTAAAATTATAATTTATTTGAAACATGTATTCCGGGAACTCGGAACCTTGGAATCGCACGTTGTCAAAAGGCATTTTCTAAAAATAATTTCATATAATATTTAAAAATAATACATGAAAAAATCTAAGACTTTACAACATTATTCATAAGTGCCCAAATGACATATCGAATTATCAAAATTCAATCATTTAGAAATATTTAAACCAATACACTCTTTACATGAATTAGTTCCATTATTGGATAATGTTTCTATGTGAAAACCATGCATGGAATTCCTTTGGGAATATATTACCAGAGTTCCACATCTCCTCTGCTATTAAAGGCCACCGCTTACCCTTATTCTTTAAAAATCTCAAACCACTTATGTTAAGACAATATCTACCCAAGTAGCTTCCGAAAATCCCTCCTATATACCATGAATATTCTATTTGGGAGTAAGTCATTTCAAGGAAACCCTATAGTATAAACTAAAGGGAGATACATTATTTTAAGGTTGCATTTTTCAAATGAATTCTTTTATTTTGTCTACTTCTCCACCCCCTAAACTATTCATATTATATTATTTTATAGAGAAATTTAGTATCATAAATATAACTAAACATTTTTATGATATGTTTTATACCTAAAAATGAACACAGTTCTATCCAATGGGTAATAAACATACTCTTTCAGTGTGCGATGAACTACTGCATCATGAAATGATTATTGTTCACTTTTCCTTTACCACCTCTCGTGGTGGACATTATGATGGACACTCAGTTTATATATTTTATATATGATATTTATAATTTATTTTCACTTTTTAAAGTATTTTATAAAAAATAACCTTATGCACTCTATTTTGCGGGAATATGATAACATCGCTTGATGAAGTGTGGACTATGCCCCCTCAAAGCGATATGATTCATTCACACGATACAATGAATATATAAAAATGTATTTAATTAAAAATATGTCAAATAAAAAATCCTATATTATATTCATTAAATAATTATATTTTTTAATATATATATATATATATCATATTCATTATCATCCTTTAACTCATTAAAAATGATAATGTCGGTCATGGACGTATCGACTGCCACCTCCTCGACATGATGTGAGTCCTTGTGAATTATAATAATTATATATAAAAAATTTTATCATTAAATAATATAGTATTTATGGTATAATTATCACTATGGAAAGGCATAATACTACAGACCTTTTTTCCATAAAGATCACTGAGGATTGAAAATGTTACTCATCTGTTCGCACAACCTACCATCTCCATGAATGTAACATTGATTTATTTTTCATAGATATAATTAATCAATGTTATTTCATTTATAATTGATTTATTAATATTATAATTATGTCTTTATTATAATTATTATTCTGTAGATTTTATATAATCGCACCTTTGACCATAGTGGATTTAATAATGTTGTTTTTGATGCCTAAACCGAATATGGACAAAACAACTGATGTAAAAAATAATTGATTAATTAATTGTACATGATATGGAAATAAGTGGAATAAAAGTAATTATTAGCATGAATAATGTTCAAAATAAAGTAGATAATTAACATATGTTTATAATACATGAATTTAAAGGATGTTCACTGGAAAGGAAATGTAATGTATGGGAATTCATCTCAATTTACATCCTATTGAGACTTATCTATTGTTAGGAAAGTAATTTATTTAATATGGGTTTTATACATAAAATTTTCTAGAAATATCCTTAATATTCCTACAGTCATGATATTATAACTTTCACTTAATTTTATTCCTTAATGTGTTTTATGATTTAAAATATTTCAATATTGTATGAGATCCTTTGGAATGTATAACAATTATTTTCCACAGTAATTACATTAATGATCTTTCAATAGAATTTACATTTTTTAAAATTATATAACCATTATTAAATAAAATAATTAAATTTTCTCTCCTGTGGTTAGTTGTAAAATTTAAAACATATTAGTATTATTTTTATACTCTTTTATACTCAAAATGTTTATGAAAATGTTGTCTAGAAAACCTGAATTTATTTCTCTCTTTAGTCGAAGAATTGTTTTTCCATTAAAACCATGTTTTATTAAAGTGTTTTCAAAAATGCTTTTTATGTCACTTGGTTAATTATTATTTACCCTTTTAGTCTCCAACAAATGATTTAAATGGAATATTCTTCTCTTTTTCTAAATATGGAATTTTCCTAACCATTTTAACATGAAACAGGATTGTTCTTTTTACCCTTTATGACATGTATGTATTTACCTACCATAATGACATCAAATATTCCTTGGAATTTTTAAAAGGCTAATTTTTAATGAATTTTTTTAAGATTAAATTTCAATGATTTTTATCTAAATAAGATGATATTTTCCTCATGAATGTTTTTAGAAGAAACTTTTATCATATTTCCATTCATCAATGAAAAAATAGTTTATTTTACTCCACATAGGGTATGTTATATTGATACTATCCTTAGTCATCATTTGAATGGTATATGATTGATTTTTCTATGGATATTATTCACAATCACATCCTTGATTCCTTTTATCACATTGAAATATTCAATTTCCTATAATCATTAAACAATAAATTTCCCAAATTTCCATATCAATTATCATGTATATATCCAGTTCCTAAACCCTATATAATTTATAATATGGTGATTAATTTTAATGTTATTTTATTATTTGGGTAAATGTTAACAAATATGTATCCCTCTATCCGTACATATATTTGATAAGGCAGATTTTCTATTTAATTATTTAATATATAAAAAATATGGACTAGTACAACATAGGTGGGGACCAGTTATAGATATCCCATCAATGTATCAGTAGTATCATGGGATGAATAATTTTGATAGATTTCTTATATGGGTTTTTACTCGATATGTTGTAAACCATCTAATGAAATTTATTGATGGTAAAGGTATCATGTACCTTGGAAACATGGAATCCAATAATCAAGCATTTCCCTAATTTAGTTTTAGTTATTATTCATAAATTATTTTATTCATCAATATATATATTCAAAAATTTAATTTTCAGTTCATTTATTATGTGGAATTTTTTTAGTTTCACGCATTTCAATATTGATTTGTTCCATATCTAGTTATTTTAAAGGCACGTGTTTTTAGTTATTTACCTTGAAATGTTAATTTATTCACGTTGATTTATTATTTATTTAGTTTTACTTTCCCTTACTCTGAATTTGAGCTCACCCTTATTATGTTTCATTTCCCTAGGAATCCAAGAATCGTACTATAAAAGATATGAAAGTACATACTAGATGGAATAAAGAATCCATTGAATCTATTATCCTCGATATTATTTATTTAGAAAAAAACATGTTGTGATTTATGTATAATTTTATAATAGAAGACATATTTATGTATCAAGTTTACCAAGAATCCTAATCTCTCAGTCCTTTGAGATTTGATTCCTTGTAATCATGCCTATGTAATTGATAACAAGCCCCGAATCCAGGCTTTCTGGGGTTGGGTACATAGTTATGGTAGCCATTTCTTTACCACAATATAATCGTGATTCAAAAATATAAATATAAGACCAATTTTTTTATGGTCTAATCATGTTTCAATGATTTTTTTATGGAACCCATTTCTTTTCCATGGGATAATCATGATTCAAAGAGATTTTTAATGAACCTATTTCTTTTCTACGGGAGAATCACGTTTCAAGGAGACCAGTATGGAGCCCATTCCTTTTCCATGGTTTAAACTTTTTATAATAGGGATCATGGGTTTTTTATGACTTTTATAATGAAATAAAATCTCTATGTGATTTATTCCTTTTGTGGTTCTTTAAAATTTTTTATATGATGTATGTTCTGATATAGCGTTGGGTGATACCCATATAGCTTAAAAATGGGTTCCCTCAAATATAACTTCAATACATTGGATATTCATTAGGTTCTCGAGATAATTATATATGATTTTGACCATATGCTTATTCCATTTGTAAGGAATTTGATAATGTAATGTATTTATTCTATGAAAATGATGTTCCAATATAATAACACATTTTAACTATTCATTCCATGAGTTTATAATGTTTCATTTAATCATGATTGTTATCCCATAGCTCAAGATCATTTATTATTATGACTCTTTCCATTGTTAAAGCCTTATTCCATGTTTCATGACCAATGATTCAGCTATTGTTTTGTATGAGTTAGTTTAATGATTTTCTCATGCACTCTAATTATTTCATTATACACTTATGATCTTATTATAAAAAATGATGACATTAAATTGTTAATGTTCATGTTTAACCTTATTGATCAATTGATTTCACCCTTATTATGTTTCATTTCCCATATGTTATCAAGTATTATGTTGAGTTTATTAGTTAAGAAGGGTTTTATGTGAATTATGTTGATGACCTAATATGGAATATGAAAATATAGTTATATAGCGACAAATAGTATCTTGAATTCATGGAAATTTTATATATAAGAGTTTTTCATAATCCTCGAAAACTCTAAACCCAAAAGGTATATGATAATATATGTGATCCAAATTTTTCATTTTGAAATTTTTTGTTTTGGATAATGAAAATTGGGTCACCTCCATTATTATCAAATATAGAAGTGTAAATTTTATGTTATCAGCATAGGATCCAGTGGTGTGGGTTCTAGGATTAAAAACATAGATAATGGGAGGGGGTGACATGGAGGCCATAAATATAATTTAATAATAATAAGGAATTAAAAGAAACCAATTGCATAAAAAGGTCTAATCTTATCTTAGAATCACTTATACACTTTCAAGGAATTTTAATTTCAAATATAGCTAAAAATTACTTCAATTTTTTTTGTTATTTCTTATAAAAAAATTTATGTAAATAAACTAATTATCATTTTAATTAATTTTTTCAATTTATATTAATTACATCTATATTTTCCGAATATTTCAATCATCATTAATTTTAAACTTATTAAATATATAAATTTTATAAAAAATTAATAATTTACACACATGTAAATTGATGAAACAATGTATACCTATACAAATTACTCAATGTCGTGCTTGTTCTATCTATTCAGATGGATTACATAAAACATTTCTTGGACCATAATTATATGGTGTGAATTTTTCAATAAATGAAACATGTTCTTATATAAAGTACATGGAATGTTGTAAAATTAACACATAGAGTGAACACTATAATTAAGGATCACATACAATTTGTATATTATAAATAAACATGGAAGTTAATTTAATAAATAATTAATAATTTGATTCACCATTTTTTATGGTCAACTAAATTCCACATGGAACACAAGTAAATAGGTTTAATTATATCATGAATTTTCCTCTAAATGTTTAATTAATTAATCAAGATATATAAGGTTATATGGGTCACACTAGAGATACATATTAGGAAACCTTTTTCCCCACATCTACTGTCACATGCCTTGGGAAGACATGTATTTTTAGAAAATAGATGTGTACATGGTTCGCGACATGCATTGTCACATTCCTTGTGGAATCAATGTTTTATGGTTATTAAGTACCTATGTCATGTAATAAATACCTTAAATGGATTAGAACCATGAGTATTACACCATGAAACAATGTAGAATAGACCAAGAGTATTTGAATTACATATTTTGCAGCTTCTTTAATCTACATAGTTGCTCAGCCCAGTCAACATAAGGTGTTCATTAAATTTATTTCTTATGTAGTTAAATCAAAACCACCATCATCTAGTACGAGTCTTCTTGGTGCACTGAACATGGTTACAAAGTTTGTACCCTCAATCTATACATCGTGTAATCTTTTTTTTATCCAACTATGTGCCTCATAATTTATTAGTAGATTCTTTGAATGTTCTTCTTGTTCATTAAAAATTTTAATACATATATATCTGTGATAATGAAAAATCTTAATTGATTATTCAGGGGTAATTCATATTAATTTAACTTTTTATATTTATATGAGTTAAGATTTAGAATGAAGGGGTGAATTAATGTTACGAATTATTGAATGAATAATCTAGAAACACAAATATCAAAAAATTCATATGATTAATAAATGATTCAAAAAATACTATAAATTAATTATTAGACTACTCGGATACCATTTGACGGTTTCAGGTTACCTAGAAGCACATATTGGGTATAACAAACTATGATTTTATCATGAATGATGAATAATCCAAGATGTTCTTGCTAAAAAATATAATGGGATTAAATCACTGATTAATTAACTATTAAATACTGTAAATGGAAGGTGGGATCTTAATATAAAATTTATAATCAATTTTTTGATTTAATTATAATTAAATTTTCTTCTAATTATTTCTCTATTGATGATTTGGTTTACATATATCTTCATATCCTCATTTATTCATAGAATTCAAGGATATAGTCCCTTTAACATTGATCCAAACTTACTCCAAAATTCTAAAATAGTAAATGTTAAATCATTAGTTTATAGCACGATCAATACTGATCACATGTAACATTTTTTAATTTCTTGCAGAAAAATCCACTTTTAGTATAAAGGATTCTTAAAGATCTCTCGAAGAAATGAGATATTTTGTGAGGATTTCATTAACTTTTTCCTGAGAATTTTCATAATACGATAACCTCTATAGATGGAAACAATTATCTCTAGTTTTATTGTTAAAAATAAGCTAATAACACTATAATCTGTCATAAATGTTTATTTATATAGCATGGATAATATTTCTAATTACACAGATGCCCTTATCCAATTCTCTATTCTCAGAAAACCCCATGGATAATAATAATATAATTTTTAATATTATTTATATGGACAACCCTTATAGAAAAATAAATAACCTTTTAAAAAAATTAAATTAATATTTATTAAATTGATAGGTAATATATAATTTCTTTCCATAACATTAAACTCTGCTTATATCCCACTTCAATGTTAATAGTGGGTTGAATAATTAATATTTATTTAATAAATAAATATTACATCATTATTCACCAATATATAAATTAATATTATATTTAATAAATCATGGGAATAAATATGTTTTGTTATTGAACTCACATATTTAATTTTGTGAATAAATCATGATTATATCTTAGATATCATTGAATCCAAAATTATTATTAAAAAATATGGAATAGTTTTTATTCAAAATTATTAAATTAAAATTGATTTTTCATATTTCGGAAAAACTTGGTTTGTGACCCTCATGGCCTCTTTCTTAGTGGCATTAGATGGAGTCTCCTTGTAACACCTTTGGAATTTGTAAAATTGTTTTTCTCAAATAAATTAAATATTTTCATTATTTTTATTTACACACAACACTGAGTTTATCTATCATTATATGAATCGCTGAGTTACCTTGTGAAATATGCAACATTGAGTTTAAATGAGATATGACATACTATTAAAATATTATAATTTAGAATGATTTTAATAACATAGACATTTGAATGGTGGGTATGAATTACATTAACTAAATTATGAAAATATATTTTTTTGAAAAAATATATATATATTGATTTTTTTGGTGACTAATAAATTATAAATGAAAATGAACACTATTTAAGATTAAAGGAAATAATTTTCTGAAAAACTATTTTTATATGCACAATCAATTTTTTCTCATTTAATTAAATAAAATACTTTTGGAAAATGATTTTAATGAATTTTATATATAATAATTTCAAATGTCTTCTTAACATTGATCTTATGTGTTTTAAATGAAATAAATAAGAATTAATCTAATTTCATGATTAAAAAGTAATTTTCTAAAAAATAAATTTTGTATCATTTTTCACAATTATTCTAAAATAAATTTTTTCAATTATTACCATTTTTTTAAAAATTAGGTTTAATTTTATAAATCATCATCTCAAAATAAAAATGGAGTTATTTTTTTATAATTTTTAGAAATGATGTGTTTTTTATGAATAGTGATTAACACTGGTTGTTATTATGAATTATCATTTCCTTTAATGAATTTTGAAACATAAAAAATTTAAGATGTTTTTAAATGTAAATTTAGTTCACTTATATATTTTTTAATCGAATTTAGGCTGTTGGAATTAATTTTATTTCTAATTTGGATAAGAAAACATTTTAATCACTGAAAAAGTTTATCATTCAAAAATCGCTTTTTTATCATGTCTATGGGATTAATTTTAATTTTAAAATTATAAATTAATATGAATGAAATTTGGAAAATTTGATTAAATTTTTATAAGAATAACAATTAATGTGTTCTAATAAATTTAACAAAAGTTTTTCCAAAAATGAATTGTACAAATAGTATTCATTAATTATTAGAGTTATGGTGAAAATGGGTTTTCAAGGGGGTTAAACTAAAACAATAAGGGATGGAATGAACTATATAATTTTCCAAAACCACTTTTCTATATATATTTAAACCATATAATCTCAAGGTCATGATAATGGGTCATTTTATATCCTTATATAATTTAAGAAATAGAGCCATAGCTTTTTTTCCGACATTTCTAGTGTTCCACTAACCTTACTTATAAAAGGTCACCCCTTGTACTATTCTATTTTCACATCCAATAGCATTTGGTAGAAAAAACAGTTGAAACAATCCCATAATTACTTCCACAATCTCATCTAAAAAAATTTATAAAAAATCCCTCCAAGGATGGATTTTGGAGAAAACAATAAAAGTTGTCTGAATAAGAGATTATGTTTGTAACTAAGTGTTTTATTTTTTTATTTACCAACACCTCATTCAACTATACTTAAACCATGATGATAATATAACCTCATTATATTAAATATACTAATATTTTGTTATGTTACTACTGTTAGATACAACAGTCGCATCTTCCCTAAAATGGGAAATGGATCATTTGATCGTGTTTACAGTGGAATACCACCTCACAAACTAACGTAATTCATTTTCTGTCACCGATTAATAAATCTATATAAAATAAAAAAATAATATTTATACGACTTATGTATGATATAAATATAATTTTAAATTTATAATATCATATATTCCTTTTTGTATACTATTTTATAGAGAATATAATAACGTTTTTTGTGTGTACGATAGACTACCACCTCATAGAGGGTAATGATGTGTTTTTCACTAACACATTTAATAGAAGATAATTAAGATAATTTTATTTATTACAATGATATATGTATTTATGAAATAAAAATTATTCAATAACGTTAATAAATTTTAAAAATAAGATTCATTTAATCTATCCAAAAAAATCAGAAATAGCATTCAAGTATCCATTGGGTATACTATATACAGGAAATATATATTTCATTTTATTTCTCTAATTTTTATGTAATAATATATATAAATATATTAAAATATATATTATATTCATATAAGGATTAAAATTATTAATATTTTGAATCCCTGATCAGTATTGGAGGATTGAAAACATCAAACCATAAATATGTGAAAAATAGAGTAGTTATTACCCAAAATGTAGTTTTTTGTTAGAGTTTGTATCCTATAACAAACTGCATGTACTTGGATTACATGAATATTTCTTGTATTACATATTAAATTAAACATATTATTACATTTTTTTATTGTTCTTCATGACACTAATGTAATAATGTCCTAGAGTATTTTCCATATTGATAATGTAATAGTAGTTCAAAGCTATGATGATAACCTTTATTTGCTATAAAATTATTTTTAATATAGTTCTATGGTTGGATAAAAAACTATGATGGGAAACATAGTATATAGATCATTTGGTGTGAGTACTAATAAGTAGATGAAACTTCTTCTCATGAATTTCTCACTTGGTAATCTTCAATATAAGAGATTATGAGAACCAACCCACATATATGAATTTCGCATATTTTTGTGTCATAGGATATTCCTATCTGTGAGTGTATGTTATGATCTTTAGTCTATAAGATTATCATTGATGAATTTTTCAACAAGTTCACTTATATTTTATGATGAAAACTATAACACTATATGTTGGTGGGAAGTAGGGTATGTTGGGTGCATCTCGAATGACATGTTATTAATGGTTAAGACAAGAAAGTATATGTCCCTTACATATTTATGGACGTTGATATCTTATCCCTTTGATACAAATAGAACCATATCCCTTAGTTCCATGGACATGGTTTAATGGAGAGTTTATTTCATATAGTTAAATAATTATATATCATGTATATAGGTTGATTACAACATCAAGAAACATACTTGGTGAGATTATTTGATAAGGGGTTTCTAGAAAAAAGTGAGTGTTCTTATGTGGTTATCGTTATTGAGAATTTAAGTTCTTTCTATTGGGTTCCTTGACCTGTTTCTATTTAGTAATCTTGAACATTAGTCAAGCCCAACTAATTCCAATTAGAACTAATCATATAGGGTCCCAAACGAAGTGTTTCTGATGGTCTCAATTAAATTCTAATTTAAATTATCCAATGGAAGAATTATTATTCCAAATAATAAGGAATAATTTCATTTATGTAATAACGGTTGCATAAATTAAATAAATATTTATTAAATTTGATTTGAATAAAATTTATTTATTTGTTATATTGAGAATTTAATAAATATTTATTTGTTATTTTTTGAATAAAATATTAATTTACTAGTATATATTATTTATTCGGATGATAAATAAATACAAGAAGAGTTCTCATAGACCAAGACCGTGTTTGTTGATAAAATAACTATTTATAAGTCAATAAATATTAATTATCCATTTCATTCATGTTGGCACAAAAAAAATACTGTTGTTATTATTATCTGGCATGGGATTTAATTTATGGTTATAATTATATTTAATAGTTGTTAGGAAATTAAATTTTTCAAATGAAATCCTATATCTATAAATAGATGGTTACGCCTATTGTGTAAATAATTTGAAACCAATTCCTTGTATATGAATATATAATTTTTTCTCACAACGAATTCTATCTCAATTCCTCCTCCTCTCTCCCTCTCAATAACAATAAACCCAAGAGATAATTTCATTTATACCAAAGAACAAGTGATCATGAATGAACAATGAGAGAGATTGGATTTTCCACACTTGCACCCAGGTAATGAGTTGTGTTTTTTAGAGACCATTGAGGCCTGTGTGGATAAAAAAATATAGGGATTATTCACTTGGATCCTTGAAAATGCAATGTAGGAAATCTATAAGGTCTCTTTGGGATGATACAAATTCAACAAACAAGAAAATTCCTTATCCCAAGTATTTTTTTCATTAGATATTAAATAAATTAATTATAAATTTGACATGAAATATCCTTGATAGTGGTTTCAAGAAATGATTATGAAAAATAAATTTTAATATATGACCCACTAACAAATTCTTATGTTGTTCCCGAAACCAACAAGTTGTATGAGAGGGGTAACATTTAAATGTATAATTATTCATTTGATTGTTGAGATATGAACCATTGTGTTGAGATTTTATTTCATGTTTTCCATTATTTAAGCAGATTTATATAAACATGTTATCGATATATTAATCATGTTCATTCATTGTTTAATTTTCATAAAGAATTGAGAACAAATTAAGAATTACTAGAGATTCTATAGAGAAGTTCCAAGTCATTGGCTGGTAAGATTATGTTACACGATGTACATTCGGAGCACACACCGTATACCCATGGAAAATGTATCTAGATACATTGAGTAATTAATTACATATGGTTATTTTATTGCACATATCATGTTGATCGGGCTATCCAAGGACATTAAAATTAGATACACAGTGTGTAATTATCTTGCACACACCATTTAGTCTTACTGAGTCCACACACAGAATCCCCATGCATGTGACTTGGATATGCGACAGTCGATGTATAAGGCATGCATCTAAATGTACAAACTGTGTTGTCTACCATTAATTTAAAAATATTAAAATTAAATTAAACTATAAATTGATTAATTAAAACCTTATTTTATTGATAAGAATAATGTTGTGTTTTTGAAAATTTAATAATCATTTTAAAGATATTTAAAATGATCAATTGATTAATTTAATTAATATGTAATTATTGGTTCTGCCATTTATTTTCCATAAATTCCATTAATGATGCGAATCTCACAATAAGATCAGATTATCATTAATATTAATGGGAAATAATTAATTAATTAATTAAGGTTTTTTTAATCTTAAATAATAAAAGAACTAATAAATGTATGTTAGACTTTTAATTTTTCATATTTTTTAAATTTATGGCCATTCATGAACTTGATCAAGACCTATGTATGTTTTGTAATTTTTTTAATTAAATTTATTTCATGTTTTTTCAATTATTTAATATTAAATTAAAATATGACCTACAAGTACTATCTACCTCCATTATTTTGTACGACCTACGTGTCTATGGATATTTATGTAATTACCTTTAACCAATCCTTTGGTTTCCCTCACATGTATAGGATTAATAAATATTTTTAATTAATGGATTATCCCATGGTGTGTGATGATGCTTCATAATAGAACCATACTGACACCAACCCCTTGATACATAGGTGGACACATGGAATATTGTTATCTCTTTCCAATTCTGGCATAAGGAGTTATTTTGCCTAGGTCATAGTTTGATTTAATGTCCACTCATTAAAGAAACCATTAGATAAGATCCTGATCAGGTCATTAAATTATTTATTTATTTTCAATCTAATACAATTAAATTATATTTATTGATGCCAGACCGTGATCACATAAAATAAATAATTAATATGAAAAGATGATATTTAACTAAAATTGATTATACATAAATGTTTTATCAAACAATGGTTAACTAATTAAGTATAAATCCACATAATTATTAATAAGTCATGTAAATGATAAAACAAGACAAAAATTTAGGTTTAATAAAATAAAACCCCTCAATATAATATTAATTAACACTATGCCTTATGTTACATGATTAGGAACATAACAAAATAGAACTATGTGTTTGACCAACCCTTTTTGGGACACTTAATTTTATAAGGGGAGTTATTATGATTTTTTTGGGTTCACCTAACCATTTTACATTAGGAGTAGTATCCCATGCAATACTTGGTGTAATTTGGAGGTAAGTTTTGATAAAATCCATATCATGATTTATAGTATCTGGAGTCCACACAATAGATCAAGGAGTTTCTAGCCCGATGTTAGAATAGACTTGTCCACAAAAATACCATAAAAATTGATTGAAAATTCCTTTTGGGGTTATGTGAAAGAGAATGTGGATACATTACACTATAATTTTATAGTAACTAGACATTCCGTGTTCCATGGTAAGGGATATTGCGGCATGACAAAATAATGGGAGATTTTATAAAATGAAATAATTTTTCCCCAATATTTATAATCAAGGAAAATACTAATAATATTCCCTTTTAATTGTAGAATAAAATTACATGATCACTGTCCCTATGCTCAGTATTAGATAATGACAATCTCCATACTAGATGTATATTCTAGGAGTGGTTTAGACACCTTTTAATTTTTCTACACCATGAATAGAAATATTACATGCAAGAATAATCAATGCCTATTCCACATACTCAATAGGTGAGTGATGAAATTCTCATAGTCAATGAAAAACATAAGATTGATGGTCTCACCCAAATTTACCCATATTTGTATTGTTAATTGGTCTCTTTTGGTCTGGCTTGGGTTATCGAATCCTCATAAACCTAATAAATAACCTACAGACATGTATATTATATATATTGTTTTTGCATATGAAGTGGACAACATGGGTTCATTTTAGATGGTATTAAATTAACTCTAACATCTCTTTGTGAATTAAATTTTTGAGAAAGGTTCAATCCTATGTTATTTAAAGGGATGGATTTGATGAAATTATTTTTAAAAAAAAATTCAATTTCATTAAATCGAGTTGGATTCATTCAATGAATTAAAAACAACCTCATAACTAACAGATTAAACACCTTCAAAAACAAATTCAATTCACCTATACAATTTTAGTATCACATTCATGATCACTCCAAGGTAAAGTAACTTATTATCACCAAAAATTGGGGCGATCAAATTCAATAAGGAAGAGAAAGAGAGAAAATCATTGAATAAAAAAACTCAAATAATGTAAATTAATAAATATTTATAGAGTGAGAATTAAAAACCAACATAGCACCTTTATACTCTATTAGATAAACCTATAAAAGGGTTATCTTTCCATTTATAAAATTTTCTCAATTTAAGTGGGAAGTAGACTTATAAGGACGATATTAAATAAGTAAAAAACAATAAAATAATGATAACTCCACCATTGTGTGAATAATTTCACAAGAATTTGTGTGAATAAGGGCACACCTTGAGGAAACGGTACCAATGTGATATGATTATGAACATAATAAAATTATAATAATATCTGTTATAAAAAACTAAGGTTATTCAAATAACATACATGAGAATGAATAACGTTACAATAACAAGTCTGCATAAAAACATTAAAATGAAAACAATGCGCCAATGTCATCAAATACTCCACCACCACTATCTTAGAAAGACATTTTGGAAGCCTTGGGTCGAGCCCCCATTTGTCAAAGTATCCTAAATTAATGGTGGTGGGACTAGGTGGATGGAAAATTAATGGAGAGGAGACGTTTTCACTCTTAACCACATGTGGCAGCCAACTTGCATACACCAAAAAGAGGTGCCAAAATGTCATTTTCAATTTCATAATTCGATTGGTCCATATAAGAAGAATATGGAGGCCTAGATATATCCTAATTTTCTGTTAATTTTTATACCAAAATATATTGTGGGTTTCTAGATTTTATTAAAATGGTGGTATTTTTAGGCTGCATAATCTGGCCCATAATTTCATCTTTAACTTGGGATTATAATAATTCCATTAAAACATTAAATTTATCTTGGTCCAATGCTTAATTAAATGTTTCAAATAATTTAATATATCTTTGGTTAAATTTTTATAATCATTGGGCTTCAATCTGGGCCACTATATTACTTTTATTGGGCTTTTGTCGAGTTCACTTTTCCAGGAATGTTGTTGGTTTAAGGCCCACTTTGGTTGTCTTCCAATGTGAATCATCAAGTGCTCAAAAATATTAATTATTTCTTAGATAAAAAGAAAACTACAAATAAAATATGAATCTAAAATGAATAAAAATTTATTTTTTATGAGGTATTCATGAATGTACCATGTAATAGTGAATTTTAAAATGGAATTACAACCATAATGTCAAATATTGTTCAAAGTGTAAAATGCACTGAAAATGGTTTTTATGATTAATAAATCACATGAATATTAAAATATAAATAGTGAATATTATCATATTTCAGTGGATAATCAAACCCACAACATGATTTTTTCTAGTACCGAGAAAAATAGATCGCAACAATATGAAATTTAAATTCCCTATTCCAAAAACATTTTAATTCACATTTCTCACCCAAAGTCATCATACCAAAAAATTACAAAACCCATCAAAATCATTTAAAACAAGAAAGTTTCAAAGGCATATCCCAATCCCAATCCCATTCTTCTATTCAAATTCCTCACTACAATTCATCTAATATAAATTAAGCATAATGAAGTGATCTATGTTATAATAGGCATGGGGGATCATATTTATTATATGGAGAAAATATGGAAGCACTAGGTGGAATGATATTTTAATATTAATATATTAATTCATTTATTATTTTAATTTTTTTTCAAATTTCCATTGTAATTTAAATTGAGCTCAATCAACTCAACCCATGTAAAAATACATTTCCAATGACTCCCCAACTCAAATACCATAGGGAACAAAGTGAAGCTCAATACTCAGGAATCATCTCGAGTTTACACAATCAAAAAAAAATTAAAATTACTACATATACATATAAAATGACTAACTTCGAGCAAGACAACTATGGATTCATGATCCCCAACTGTCGAAATCCACAAATAAGTTTAATCTATTCCTCTAAGCATAATTTATTTATTTTGTGTTTTTTTATTTTTTTATAATAGTCATGTTAAAATTAAAATGATATCAAAACTATGAAATTTATTATGGGGCCCCAAGAACTTTTTCTAATATCCCACAATCCAGAAGACATTCATTGTGATTTTTTTGTTATCAAATGGATGAAAATATAAATGGTGAAAAATCACATCAGACAACTCAACTTTCCAAAAACTATTTATATGAACATGAACATGCCTTAAAATCATAATCAATGCAAGAAAAATTATTTTTTATACAGTTTTAATGTTTTCAAAATGTATTATCATATTCAAGGTTGTAAAATTTTTTCCTTCCACCCATTTTTTTATTCACATGATAGAAACTTTTTTATTTCATCTCCCAAAAAAAATATTATCATTTGTTTTTAATGAAACGAAAACTTATAAAGGGGGTAGTGGTATATGAGAGAATTTCTAAAAGGAATTTGAAATAAGAAACATGGAATAAAGTCACATGGTTTTGAATGTTGAAGTTCATGACACTCCGGATTACTCGTTTGATCACCATGTCACTCAGCAAAGCCTCATTAGTGAAGAATGTTTGTGTTTGTACACCCGGAAGAAATATGAATTGCCTAAAAATCCATCAATCTTAGTAGCCCCTATATCTTACACACCAACACAATTAGAACACAATGGGAACCCCTTGAGGTTACCTTAACTAAAAATAAACAAAAATAAAGGAAAAGCATAAAACATACCTTTTAGTTTGAAAATCCATCCTTGATTAGATAAACCAATAAAGGCCAGGTTTCCACATGGAAATGAATATTGATTAATGTCATTATCCTAGCCTGGAACTAAAATCTATTAACCTTTTTTTATATATTGGATCGGTTAACTCATCCATTAAGTCTTATTTATAAAATGGTTCAATTAATGTTTTTGACCAATGACTGTCAACATTGAAAATGCAACCACTTGTGGGATCCTAAATCTATTCTGCCACATGGGGGTACACATCGCTCACTATGAATGGACCTAACCATCTAGAACTTAATTATCCAGGGTGTAAAGAATGTTTTGTATGATACAGGAGTACATATTTTCCTAGTTCAATGTGTTTGACTTTCAGATTCTGAGATGGGTGGGAATGAACTGTAGTTTTATTTATCCTTGAATTTTCATAATATTCCATCCTATGTTCATCAAGTTCATTAAGATATAATTTTCTCTTGACTTCATCCAAAGATTTTTCAAAGTTCATTTTTTTATTACTCAAAAGGCCTTATGATCAATTTTGACAGGTAAATTACATAATTTTATATAAAACAACCTATATAGTGACATTCCTAGGATGGTTTTGAATTTTGTACGATATACCCATAGGGTATCCAATACATTCATGGACCATTCTTTCCAAGAGGGATTGAATGTTTTTTCATGATTTTGTTTGATCTCATTATTCACTAACACAAATTAACCATTGGTTTCAGGATGGTATGTCGTGGAAACATTATGAGAAATCTCATACTTAGACATCAGTGAAGAGAATGAGAATTTATGTAAATGGTTTCATCGATCACCGATTATATCCCTTCGAATTTCAAATCAAAAAAATTTGTGCCATTTTAGAAGTTGGATAACAACTTGATGGTCATTGGACTTGGTCTGAATGTACTCAACCCATTTCAAGACATACCCAGTATTTACTAGGATGTAGAGGTAACCCCTAGATTTTTTGAAGGGTCCCATGAAATCAATTTCCAAAAAATAAAATATTTTGACGACTCGAATGGGAGTGAAGAGAATTTTATTATTTTTTTTGTAAAGGATCCTTATTGTTGGAATTGAGATAACCATTTGATGGATGTTTTAGAATAATTAGTGAGGTTAGGACAGTTGAAACCACATTATTGGATCTTTGAAGTTGTTTCCTTTATGGAAAGGGTGACCTCTACATTCCTCTCCATGGAAATTTTTTAGAATGGAATCTTGCTCAGACTCAAGAACACATATCCCAATGATTTGATCCTAAAATAACTTGAAAAAGTAAGGATCATAAATCATTTAGTGTTTGACATTATAATGGAGTTTCCTCTTAGCTTTTGTTCATATGAAATTTTGGATTATCACCTGTAACCATGTCGTTTTCAATGTCATCTTCCCATGGGAAATCGCTCAAAGAATATAGTTTCTCATCGGGAAATAAGTATGACATAGAAAGGTGATGTGATTTCTCATTGAATTCCATCCTACAGAATTTATAAGATACAACATTTTCAACACCCATTTTATCATGAATGGTTAAATAAAACTCTTGGAGAATAACGACCCAACTAATTTATATATCCTTGGAATCTTATTTTTTTAGAAAGGTATTTCAGAGTTCAATGATTGGTGATGATAATAATGGGTGGTCCTAAGAGATATGACCTAAATTTCACTATGTAAAATACAATAGTAAGTAACTCTTTCTTAGTTACAGTGTAGTTAATTTTTTCATCATTTAATGATTTCCTTTCAAAAGCAATGACAAATAGATTTTTCTCACACTGTTGTCCTAAGACTGCTCTTACAGAGAAGTCACTCAAATCAGACACGAGATCGAAATGATGTTTACAATTATGAGATTTCACGATATGTGGAGAGACAAGAGCTTACTTGTGTGTAGGGACTAATTCCTCATTTCTTTCTATCAACAAAAATGGAAAATGTTTCACCAATATAGCACAAAGTGGTTGAGAAATATAGCTGAAATTCCTAATAAACCTTCTATTGAAACCAGTATATCCTAATAACGACCTCACTTCCTTGATAGTTTTATGAGAGGGAAGGTAACGAATGATATAAACTTTAGCTTTATAATCATCAATAACTCTACCAGAGACCAGATAACCTAGAACTAATCCCTCCTTTTCTATAAAATGTAATTTTATACAGTTTAGGATGATATTTTTTTTCTCATCATGACAAAAACCTTTAAACATTCATAAAAAATCCCTCAAAATTACCCCCATTTAGGGAGAATCTATCCATGAATAACTCTAAAAAATCCCCCACCATGTTTGAGAATATTCCCTTCATGCAGCACACGAAGGTACCAAGGGAATTACAGAACCCAAAGGGCATGAATTTGAAGGAAAATGTGCCAAATAGACAATTGAATGTTGTTTTTACTTGATCTGTTAAGGACACCTCAATTTTATTATACCAATAGAATCCATCAAGTAAGTAGTAGAATTGATGTCCCGCCACTCGCTTGAGGACTTGATCAATGAAGGGAAAAGGGAAATGGTCTTTCTTGGTATATGAGTTGAGATTCCTATAATCATTGAAAACTCTCCATCCACTACTCACCCTTATGGGGTAATGATCACCATCCCTGTTAGAAATCACAGGGATTCTATATTTATTTGGCACAACCTGAATTGGGCTTACCCACTCACTCTCGGCAATGCGGTAGATGATACCCTCCTTCAGAAACATAATAAGTTCGTTCTTTTCCACATCCATAATATTGGTATTTAGTCTCCTTTGAGGTTGACAAGATGGTTTGGATTCAGATTTAAGTACAATATTAGGAGTTCCATTTTTTGCGCTAATACCATGTATATTAGAAAGGGTCCTCCCGGTTGATTTATTATGCTTTTCTAGGACATTTAGAAGCACCCTCTCCTAATTGGATACGATATTGGAAGGAATGAAAATAGGAAAGGATCGATTGTACCCTAAGAATTTATAATTTAGTGATGAATTTAAGACCTCAAATTCATGATTATATTGGTTAAAAAATTTTAATTAAAGATGGGACTTTGAATCAAAATTAATATCTTTTTCCAAATTTTTTGACAAAATTGATTCTTTTAGAACATAGGTTTCAGCCACAACATTGGCCAGATCTATGTCATGTATGGGTATGGACGTAATGTTTTTGATTTTAAAAATGGTACCATTTATTGGTTATTTTATAAAATCATTAAAATTGATTTCTAAAATATATTCATGACAAGGAGAAATATTTCCCCCATGTGAAAAAATAAAATCAATCTCTTCCTGACATAAACATACTTAAATAATAACATGACTTTCCTCTAGTTCATTATTAACACTACCAATCCAATTTAGCATTGGGATCTCTTCATCATCCCCAATTTGGAAGTTTTCATTGTAGATGTTTAGATCGAGCCGCACGTTTTTGGAGGTTATTATCATGTTCCCATTTCTATCCTGAATGAATATGTTGATTGTTGCTAATAGGGGATGACCAAGGATGATGGGGGTTTTCTCCCTAGGACATAATCTTCAGTGACTGTCTAGGACAATTAAGTCCTCTGTTAAAACGAAATTTTTTACATTCACCAAAACATCCTTTAATATTCCCTTGCAAACTCGAACACTACAATCAGCAAGTTGAAGAGTGATAGGTGTGGGTTGGAGTTCTTCGAGCCCTAACTAAAAATTCATAGAATATGGAATGAGTTTCACACTAGATCTTACATCCAAAAGAGATTTGAAAACATTGTTCTCTCTTATCTCGACAATATTGTATGGACATCCAAGATCATTCAATTTTGGAGGAATGGTCCCTTGAATAGTTGTACTCGCATTAACAGCCAAAAGGACATTGTTCTTATGTGACAATATCCTTTTAAAAGTGCACAAGCCCTTAAGGTAATTCGAGTAGGAATTAATGGTTGAATTTCATCAATAATGGGAAATGTTTACCTTAACCCGCATGATTATTTTCCTCAATTTTTGATTCAGTTTTGGATTAGATTTTTCTCTCATGTGTTGAGGGAAGGGGGAAGGTTGTCTGATTTTTGGGTGGTATTATTGTTACTTCTTATTCACATTGGGTGTTTTTTAGAATATGTAGGTAGTTATTCATAATTTTTATGTGTTTTTGAAGATTTTAATGGTTTTGGAATGGTTGGTTCATGTTTCTCAATGGATTTCCCGCTTCTTAAAACAGTTATTTCTTCGAGTTGTTCGTGAGAGGTTTTTGTGTCACTAGATTCTACCCTTAAATTTGACGATTGTTCCACCTATGTGGGAATGGGTGCATTCACTGTTTTGATGGTTTTCAGTTATTTTTTATACGATGAGACTTCTGAGGTCAATTTATCCATTTGTTTACACAGTTGTTCAAGGATTGGTAGAGGTACATATTGGGTAGGGGATTGTGTTGGTTGGTTTATCCTAGGAGGATACATTGGTTGTTGGATTGGTTGTTGAATGTGTTGCTGGATAGGTTGTTGGTATTGGATAGGTGGATGTTGGTATTGGACTGGTTTTGGTTGGAACATGATATGGTTTCAAAAAATTTGTGGGCGGTATGGGATTGGCCCTTGTGGATTACTAAGTTGTTAGATGGGTAGTCAGTTATCTTTCCAACAGAATCCTAGATATTCATTATACCTTGGGTTGAATGTTCTTTGGTACTTTGGATTTTGAATTTTTAGATAATTGATCTCTTCTAGTGCTCCCCCGAAAATAAAATCCTCAAATGAAGGGATGGTTGGGCATTTATTGGTCCTTTGGTCATGTTTTTCACAAATTGTGCAAACAGGATCAACAGTTTGAATTTCATAGACCCTCATAAGATCGATCTCCTCAATCATACTAGTGAGTGAAGAACATTTTTCCCTAATGATTTCATCCTCCCAAATTGTGTGAATTCCACAAGAATTTGGTTGCAGCTCATAGTAATGTTATTTTCCCCATTATTATTTTTGATTGTCCAGTCCTTTTAGTTACTCAAAAGCATCATTTAGGAATTAGTTTTTTATGGTTCCATTGCACGCCACGTGAATGAAATATTTTTTCCCTAGAACCACACCTTCATATAATATTAGAACATGTTCTACGATTGAAAAAACATGGTGAGGTACCATGTTTACTATATCATTGAATGATTACAAGGTTTCATAAAATGAATCCCCTTATTTTTCAAAAATATTTTCAATAACCTTTTTCAGTGAAATTTTTTTGTGATGGGGGATGTTTTTTTGTAGAACTCTCTTTGATATTTGTCCATTGATTGGATTGATGTTGGTATCAAATTTTTTATCCAGTTATTTTCTCAAAAATTTATTGGGAAAGGATAGAGCCTCGTCTTAGCTGACTCATGTTGATGTGGTGGGCACATGGTTTCAACAATTTTGTTGAATTCTTTGGCCTGAATGTATAGAATTTAGGAATCCATCCCATGGAAGTTTGTAATGTGTTTTAGTACATGAGGTTTGATGACTTAGTGGTATTATCCAAGGTAAGTATTTCAAATTCTATAGGTTATATTGGTCCTGGTAGGCATGAGGTTGTCATTCATGGTATGTTCAACTGCATTCCCCATGTTTGGGCTGCCTCATTTGGATTTCCATTTTGGTTCCCACCTATGATTATGAATTTGTTTCATTGAAGACCCTTCATTTAATTGATATAAATTTTTCAATATCGGGTATTATAAAGATTAACATCTAATGGATAGAGTTCCCTTGGTGTATTTTACTCCAAAACCCTAGGATTGTCCACCCAAACATGTCGTTTTGATTGGTCATGGGTATAGACGGACATGCACCAAAAACGTTAAAAAATGGGGAATGGTAAGAAATATATAGGTGATCAAAGAGAAATTGGAGCTAATATAATGAGTGTTGAGATTACATACTTGGGTCCCTAACAGAGGATCCAAAATTCGTCCTTGCCTAAATTTATCCATCTTTTTAGGGTTAAACGGTCACTTGTAGTCTAGTTTGGGTTGTCAAATCCTCTGAGACCTAAGAAGGAACCTAAATACACGTACATTGTATGGACTATTTTTTGTTATAATGTTGAAAAATAAGGTTTATTTTATATGGGTTCAAATTAAAACCAACAGGTGTTTGTGAATTCAATTTATAAGTAATGGTTGACCCTAGGTTATTATAAATGATGAATTGGATGAATTTTTAATTAACATTTTCAATTTCATTAACTCAAGAATGATTCATTGAATGAATTCAAAATAACCTCATGACTTAATTTTTAAACACCTTCACAAACCCATAACAATAACCTATAAACTTGTAGGATCATTTTCATGAGCACTCCATGGTAAATTATCTTATTATCACATAAAAGTGGTGTGATAAATTTCAATAAATAATAGAAAGAGAGAAAATCATTGAATAAAAAAATCAAATAAAAGTAACTAATAAACATTTATAGACTGAGAAACAACATCCATTATCAACCTTTTCTACCACCTTGTATCAATACATAAAAAGGTTTTCCCTCCATTGATGACATGCTCTCAATGGAAGCGGGAAGTGGACTCCCAAGGTTGGAAATGAAGACGTAAAAACAACAAAATAACTATCACTCAACCTTTGTGTGAAAAAGTTCACACGGTTTGGTTTGAATAAATTCACAGATTGAAGAAATGGTATAATATTGATATGATGAATAACATCATAAGAGTATATGTATAATTTTTATTAAAAACTAATGTTATTCGAACAACATACATTAGAATGAAGAACCTTAAAAAAATCATCATAATAACATTATTATGAAAAAAACTACAATATCATCAACTCCATCACAACCACT
Organism: Viscum album; assembly: GCA_963277665.1. Lineage (NCBI taxonomy): Eukaryota > Viridiplantae > Streptophyta > Magnoliopsida > Santalales > Viscaceae > Viscum > Viscum album. The sequence continues at coordinate 1,663,279,524 of OY728123.1, read as the reverse complement.
TCATTAAATAAGAAATTTGGAAGCCTTGGGTAGGCCCCCCTTTTTTCCAAGTCTCTTAAATTAATGTTGGTGGGCCTAGGTGGGTGAAAAAATTAATGGAGAGGAGACTTTTCAACTCTTGACCTGAAGGGGAATCCATCTTGCATCCACCGAAATGAGGCACTGAAATGACCATATAGGTGGAATAATTAAATTGTCACATATAAGTATAGAATGGATCCCCTAAAGTCTCCTAACATACTATAAAATATGATCAAAAAATCCTTTTTGGTTTAAAATATATGATTTAAATGGTGGGATATTTCTCTGGGCCCTAAAAGCTACTCCATAATTTCATCATCAACTTGGGCCTCCCAGATCTCCATTAAAACATTTGAATTATCTTTGGAATATGTTGAATGAAATGTGACCCATTATTGCCTCTATATTTAGAAAATTTTTAGAATCATTGGGCTTGAATCAGGTCTTATAAAGTACTTTTATTATGTTGATGTCTAGTTTCCTTCCCCCAGAATGGTGTTGGTTCAAGGCCCCCTTTGGTGGTCTTCCAATATGAATCATCAAGTGCTCCAAAAGCATGAATTTTGTTTATAGCAAGTGAGATCCAAATATAAATATAATTACATTTGGTGATTTATTATTTTTTCAATAATATACCCTGTAATAGTGCATTTGATGAATAAATTTCAATCATAATGCGAAATAATGTTCAAAGTGTAAAATGAACTAAAAATGGTGTTTATGATTAGTAAATCACATGAATATTATAATATAAACAATTAATATTATCCACATTCAATGGATAATCAAATGAAATGGTCAATTTTCAATGTTTTATTCTATCATATATGTCTTGTAAAGTCATGAAGTCTCACAAAAACATAGATACATATAGAATGATTGAGAACCTCCATGGTCTTTTCCAGGAGGGAGCTAGACAGGAATGGTTTGAGACTTCCAAGGCTCTCTTTTAGTGTAATATTAGAGATGGTTCCCTATCTTGTTATCGTATGGTCAATATCATTGGATAAATTAATATCCTAGTGGTTCTAGGTTTTAAACTAACTAAAGAAATGGGCACTGATCTCATTCTAGCATCACTCCCATAGGGTTTCTGTAGTTTTGTTGTAAATATTAATCTGAAAAACATTGTGAAGTCTCTTCCAGATCATCTTGTCCACCTTCATCATGTAGATAACAATATGATGCTCAAAAATTATTCTATCCTTATGTGGAAAAAATTGAAAGTTAAATAAATTATCTTTAATCCCAAAGATTCTTCATTCCCTTCCAAGAAGAAGATCAAAGGGCAAGAAGGGGAACTGGATGGTGTCTATTTATCATGTGGAAAGAAGGGCCCCTGAATGAAAAACTGAACCCAGTTAAATAATCTAGGAAAATCATCAGGTGTGTTTGTAATCTATTAAAATTGACATAATTCTATAAATTAGGTATTAGATATAGCTTTTGGTGCTCACATATGTATTCAAATATAGAAACCAAGTAGATTAAGAAAAATTGACTAAGGGGAGGTAGTTATAAAAGTAGAAAACTAATCTAAAATTATTTTCATAACTATTGTGGACTACCACCTCACATTGATGACTGGAATTATCTTCATTTTATCGGGTTTTCATTATGTTCCTTTAGATACAAAAAGCATTATTTCTATATCCATACTGGATACATATCGATTAATTTTCATATTTCTAAATAATGGTTGCTTATTTTATAAATATATCATTTATTATAGTAAGAAACATTTACATATTGGTCATTACGTGTTGGATTACATAAACCAAGTAGTGGAAATCTATAATTATGTTACTACACTTGACTCATAACACACCCTACTTTGGAATCATCGACTAGGTCAAGAAAATCAAAAATACTTGACAAAATTACATTAATATGGTTATTTAGATTCTTTCAATCTAAAATCACTTAGTTTACACCATGCATGTTTACAATGAAAAATGACCAAAGCCCCATTTATTAGTAAAATGTTACAGGGATAAAGTGCTTCTTGATTTAGTTCATATCAATTTGTGTGGACCATTTCTGGTTGATGAAATGGGTGGTTACTCATACTTCAAAACTTTTACTGCTGATTGTTTTAGGTATGGATATATTTACTTAATGAGGAATAAGTCAATTTTTTTTGATAAATTCAAAGAATACAAGAATGAAATTGAGAACCCACTTGGTATAAAGATTAAAAAACTCCCCTCAGACCAATGTGGAGAATTCCTTAATCAATACTTCGTTGATTACTTAATAGAGTTTGTGATACTTCCCCAACTCTCTCTTCATTATAGGCCTCAATGGAATAGTGTATGTGAAAATAGAAACTACGCCTTTTTGGACAGGGTAAGATTATTGATGAGTCAATCAAGTCATCCATTATCCTTTTGGGGAAATGCATTAAACACAGAAAAGCTCACACCACAACAAGTAACAAATGTAACACCCTGAGTTTTTATGGAAATATTTTTGAATAAATTATAATTATAATTATATCTTGTAATGCACTAAGTCAAACATTTCTTTCACAATGAACTGATTTGTCATATGTTACACACAACACCATGTTTGAATATGATACATGCACCACTAAGTATAGATTTCATTCATTTTATAAAAGAATTATGTTTGTACTATTTCATATGAAACACCAAATGAAGCTTTCACTATACACAACACTAACTTCTCTTGTGTTACATGAAAGAGAGACTTCCTTGATAGCTTGTGTTGTACGCAATACCGAGCTTCACTGAACATCAATATATCATTAAAATATTATAATTTAATGGGTTATAAACTATCCATTATGAATAGTATTAACCACATTTTGAATTTTATATAACATTAAAATTAATCATAGGTATTTTATAGATATTATATAAGAACAAATTTAATTTTTCATATAAATTAAGTATTATTCAAAAAATTCAATTTTGACACCTTTTGATGGCGCCACATTTTAAATCTAGTTTTTAAAAATTTTATATATAATATTTGACAAAATAAACATCTAATTTGAAATATTTACAATAAAATTTACTTTGGTTTAATTTTTTCTATTTTCCTGATAAAATTCATATTTTAATGAATAGTGAAAATACTACATTTTAATTCAAAACACCCTAATAATATAATTTATTTATACAGTTAGATTATATTTCTAATTTCTTTTAATGTTTATTTGGATTATGCTTTAATAATTAAATGTTATTTCTTTCATTGGATTTAATTTCAAATTTTAATTGGATATAAACACATGTCTATCATTTTATAGTTTATACTTCTTAAAACCTGGTTTCTGGTTTTAAAAAAGGGAATTAATTTTAAATTAATTTCATTCAATTATTTGTTTTAAAGTTAAAAAATGGATTCCATTTTTAGAGTCAGAGGGACCAAATTATGTAAATATTTCCCTTTTATTTTTACACATTATCAATATTTTTTCCAGTAATTATTTTTATTTAACATGGTTAAAGAGTAAATTAGGTAAATAAGGGTAAAAATAATATTATAATAATATTAAACTATACTAACATGTGTTCTAATATTATAAAATGAGTCATAGAAAACCCAAAAAACCATTAGGCCTAATTTTTTTTATTTTAGAACCACTTGGGTGTGAAAATGAAATGTAATGATATTTAATTTAACGTTAAGTAAAATATAACATAAACATGAATCTTTTTACTAAAACAATTTTATTTTTGATTATATAAATGATTACTTTGACTATAAATATTAATTATAAATAAAAAATATTTCATATCTAATGGTATTTAATTTATAATTTTTAGACACTAAATAAATTTATTTATTTATTACATAATGATGATGCAGTAGTAGCCTTGTTTACAAAATATTAAAATAAATTATTTTATAAATATTAAAATTAATATAATTTGATCAATTTAATGTAATATAATCTTTTTTTGATGTCATTGTCATGTGAGGGATTTATTAATTCATTTTTTCAAAGCAGTTAATTTTTTATGACTTTAAAAATGTCCATTAATAAAATGTGCCAAAATTTTCATAAATTAGTTTATAAAAGAAATACTATTTTATTAAATGATATAATAGTCCAAGAAGTCTAATATTAGGCCCAATAACATATATAAAACCAAAAATTTAATTAATTATCTACATGTGGTTCTATTGTCATTTTATAGATTAACCATATGTTATGAAAATGAAAGAAGACATGGTAAGAGTTAATGTTTTTAACTAAGGGTTAATGCTAAAGGATATGTTAAATTTTGTGTCATAAACTTGTTTAGAAAATATTCTTTGAGCGTATTTATACCCATAATCATCTTTTTTTATAAATAAATATGTTTGAGGTCATTATAAACCGAATGAAAATTTCTAATAAATTAATATTTAAATACATTCCCACAGTTCCCCTCACCTCTCTTATGCAAGGAACTCCTCCTTCTCTTTTATTCACACCTATTAATCCATCCTTCTTTGAAAAAAACAACCCAAATATCCTCCCAACGTCCATATCTTAATCATATAGGCCACACTTTGGTCATAAATCAATCCTATGGAGACAATTTGGGAAAATCAAAATGAGATACTCGAAAAAGAGGTAATTGTTTTATCACCTCTTTCGAAATTCAATTCTTAATATACTTCCTATTCATATGTTGTTTAAATATTAAAGTAATAAATTTAGTATATTAAACATTATTATATGATATTATAATTATTTAACATATTTATTACTCCTTTTATCCATCCTACTAATAACAATATCACTATTTGTGTGTTGGTACAACTTATAGTATCTACGTCGTGGTGTAATTTATTATTCAAAAAAACATAATTTAGATGGGTATAATGATGAGAATAATAGATTTAAATAATTAATATAAATTTATAATTATTATGTATAATAAATATACCATCCAATTATATTCCATTTAACTATTAAGTGATTGATATCAATGCTCGTCTGTAAGTATGGTCTACCGTCTTTATGATGTGATGAGATTCATTCTCCATGTTAACCATTCAAGAATGATTGTAAATTATATATAATAAATAATAATTAAATATATGACATAATAATTCTAAGGTATTTATGTTTGTGTATATATATAGATATTTCATTTACTTGCTTCCATTTAGTTCCATAAGGAAATAGAAACATCGTTCATGCATACGTACGGTCTACCATCTCCATGATCAGTGTATTCCATTTCATTTATCTATCCATTATATATATTTTTGTACTTAATATATATGACATATAAATAATTTTTTAAATTCTGGAATTTATTAATTCATGACCTATATAAAAATATTAAGAATATCAAGTCAAAACATGAATGCAAAATTAAACGACTATTACCAAAAATGATGCTTTAATCTAGAATTGATAAATAAACAAGTAATAAAAATTCATAAGTAAATCATAAATGATATAATAAATACTATTATTCTTTATTTACAACTAAATAAAATGTATAAATCCACAATATAGGAGTTTCTGACTCATACAGAGGAAATTAGACTTAAGGTAAGGTATAATTTTGCAATCTCATTATTATCCAATATTATTTATTCATAACTATTTACTAATGTATATTTATCATCCAAATCCATTATATTATACTACTTATATTATTCTAATATTTTTTAAAATTCAATTTTTCCCATTAGTTAATTTTTATTAAATACTTTGGAAGGAACCATTCATTTTTTTCTATATGATGTACTTTTTAACTATTCTGAAAAGAGTACAGGAAGAATAGTTTTTTAACTTATATGATATGAATTGATTTTTATGTCTTCATAACACATTATTTTGATGATTATTATTCTAAAAAATTTCAAGTTCATTTTCAACTAAATTATTTTCTTTTAAAATTTCATTGAATTTTGAGAAAAGAAAAAGTTTTTAGAGAATAAAAGATATTTTCCCCAATAATTAAATTCAAGTGTATTATAAAAATTATTTTCCATAAAAGATGATTTTCATTAAATATGGTTATGTTTCTATCCCTTTTATTATTATTATTTTATCATGTTAATTTTTTAATTGTATTTTATATGGATTGTGTTATGATGGAATGAAGTTTAAGAAAACCCATTTTATTTCATGGGTTATGCTATGAAGATGATTTAAGTTTTTTTGGAACATGTAATAATGATTTAATTATGAGATTGGTGGGAACTATATCTCCCTCCATTACATTAGGTAAATATTTATATCTCATAAGATATACATGAGTTTAATGGAATGTAAATTTGGTTAAGTAATATAGGGTTGGAACGACAAGTAATTCTAGTTCCGTAATACTTGGCTGGAATGACAAGTAATCCGGGTTCAGTAATGGACTTTTCCAACTGTGATGATATTGTAAGATATGCCTTAGATATTAAAAAAATAATATTATGTGATAATTAGTTTTCCATAATTTTATGTTTTATGAAAAATCTATTCTATCATTTTTAATGTTCCTTTATGATCGATGTCTTACATACTGCAATGATTTATTTCATGACTCTAGATTTTGATATTTTTACATTATGTTCATGTAATTAAATTCTTATGTTTAAGGTTTGTTCTCTATGTTTACCCTTACTGATCATTTGACCTCACCTTTTTTATATGTTTTCTTTTCCCCAGGATATAAAGAAATTTTTTAGGTATGAAAAAAATTGGAAGATCTTTATTGGAGATGTTGAAGATCTTTCACCATGATAGAAGATTATGATCCAAGATTCCAAAGACACTAAGATAATAAAATATTTGGGAATATATTTACTCCATGTAATAATTATTCCGCAAAAGTAATGTAATTTCCATGTATTTAAATATTGGGTAATTAAAGTTTGTATCAGAGTGAAGGTTTAGTCAACCTTTGGAAACTAGGATGAAAAATATTTAGTGAGATCCCTAGAGATATTACTATGTATATATATAGGAATGTCCTATGGATCATTCAAGTATAGGATTAAATTTTAATAATTTTTGATAATCATGAATAACCTATTATTGAACCTAATATATCATAGATTGAAATATTTTATATCATTTACCATACTTATGTGTTTTTTATCTCTGATATGTATTTCTCACACTTTTGTTTTCTTGTCACTGTCAACAGCTAAAACTATATAGATCAGGGTTAACTATTGATTGTTTTCGATTTTGAAATTATGGGAATAATGAAGAAAAATTTCATAAGGGGAAATATCATAAATATGATCGTTAAGATGTGACAAGTATCGGTCATGCTATTGAGGATAAATAAATTGTAAACGTCATGTGAATGTTATGTGATGTTCTTCCATTATTTCCTACATTAAACCTATTAATATTGAGTTTGAAAAAACATAAGACACCATTCATATTGTAGGAATGATGAATATGATGGATCTTAAGTAATTTTTTAACAATAATGTTTGATGATTAAGGTGTATATGTTTTCGATTTGATGACTATGTTATATAAATCATGAAATATATAAATGTTTTCCAAATAAGTATTTACTTAAGGATTGTAAAATATATGTTCAACAGTTATATGGAGACAGAAAAGTCATTTAAGGGTATGGTGATATATTTTTAGAACACACGATTACAGGGAAAATGACCCTAAATATGTCCTTTATGAATAGATAATGATGTAAGGATAATCATCTGATGGATTTGATTAATAATATTGGATAATTATAGTTTCTTGGGAACTAATTATAGAGTTATTGAAAAGTGGGTTATGCTATCCTGGATAAAGTACACAATTTTTTTGGGACATAAAGTATATATCTAATAAATTTTTGAATAAGGAAACATGCATATTCTCAATAAAGATACATATTATTTTAGGTTATTTCTATGACTCATGATAATTCATTACGAAAACATTAAAATTTGTGTAATATGACCAATAAGATATATATTATGATATATGGTTGATAAATGACGGTATTTAGATGCGTGTTATATGACCATTCTAGTAATTTTTTTTGTACTATGTGTTTAGACTGTAGTGTTTTGGATAAGCCTAAAGGTTGGAATGTATAAAGATTGAAATCAGAGAGTATTTTTTAAGGAAATTTTTTTTATTATTATTTATGGAATGCTATAATAGTATAGTTTAAAAAAAGGACACCCACAGGACAAGCGAAAATCTGTCGTGTTGGAGTAGGATGCAGGAATTTAATTGTGATAGGCCTTTATCACCTACCACTAGCCTATCGAATTTCCCTAGTTAATAAATATTAGTTTTATTTTATTTAAATGGTGTGATATGTATAGTCTAAGTCCATTATTGGAGCCATATACAATTAATATCACTATAGATGGACACATGTATATTGGATAACATGTAAAAACCTTTTTGCGATAAATACATATGTAATGACCTATCATCTTATTTATGGATCACATGATCTACTAACACTTCCAGAATGAAAAATTCAACTTCATTTCTTTGAATAAGATATTAATAGGAAATTGATCAAGGCACAACCAAATATGAGATTTTATTAAAATAAAGTGAGTATTTCTTCTCATGATCTTCAACATTAGGAAAAGGATATTGAAAACCAAAAATGTTATCATAATACCTTCTTATCTGATGAATCAGATGGCCCCTTAAATCATTGTAGATTCATGGTATTCTGGTTGTTAACTTTCTTCAAAACCTATTCTCTATCACTATCCATCAGAAATTGACGGTTAGATTTTTTTTATATACATGTTTTCACTTCCCACATATGTTATTCTATTTGGAATACTAGTGATGAGTTAAATTAGGTAACTTATATGTTTCTAATTTTCCCTTTTAAATAAAGTTTTAGTGTTTCTTTTTTATGATGTGGGTTTCTATGAAAGAAACATTCAATTAGTAAAACCTTTTTTACCCTGAAAAATTTCGAGGGATATATTCATTTAATGGGTGTTATAATGTAACACCCTGAGTTTTTACGGACCATTTTGTTGAATAAATTATAATTTTAATTTATATCTCGAAATGAACTAAGTCAGATATTTCTTTCACACTAAGCCGACATGTCATATGTCACATGCAACACCAAATTATCAAACGATACACAAAACACAAAGTATAGATTTTTTCAATGTATAAAATAACAATGTTTGGATTATGTTATATATAACACCAAAGTAATATTTCACTACATGTGACACTTTCTTTTCTTGTGTTACATGCAGGAAAGACCTTCCTCAAAAGTTTGCGTTCTACGTAATACCGAGTTTCACTAAACAACGATATATCATTAAAATATTTTAATTTAATGGGATTTAATGTAGATGTTATGAATACTATTAAACATATTTTTAATTTTATATAAAATTAACATTAATCTTATTTATTTTCTAGACATGATATAAAAACAAATATAATTTTTCTAATAAAATAAGTATTTTTAAAAAAATACATTTTTGATGCATTTTGATGGCACACCCATTTTAAATATAGTTTTTAACAATTATATATTGTATATTTAACAAAATTAACTTCTTATTTGGAATTGGGACATTAAAATTTTCTTTAGATTAATTTTTTGTTATTTTTTTGATAAAATTCAAATTGTAATGAATAGTGAAAATATTGCATTTTAATTCAAAACAACCTTTTCTTCAAATTTATTTATATAGATAGATTATATTTTTAATTGGTTATAATGTTTAATTGGATTATGTTTATATAATTAAATACAATTTTGGTCATTAGAAGTAATTTCACATCTAAATTAAATATAAAAACATGTTTATCTTTTTATAGTTTTTACTTCATAAAACCCCACATTCTAGTTTTGAAAACATTATTTAATTTTAAATTAATTTCAACCAGTTTTGTTCTTGGAATTTAGAGAAATGGATTCTATATTTATAATAATATGGTCCAAATAACTTAAATAAGTCCATTTTATGTTTGGACACGATGAATTGTAACTTCAGTAATTATTTTTATTTACCACAGATAAAGGAAAAATTAGTTAAATAAAAGTAAAAATAATATTAAAATAATATTAAACTATACTAACATGTTCCCTACTATTATTTTATGAGTTATAGGCAATTAAAATAACTCTAAGGCCTAATTTTTGGCATTTAATAACCACTTGGGTGTAAAAATTACATGTTATAATAATTAATTTAAAATAAAGGGAAATATAACATAAACATGAATCCTTTTATAAAATAATTTATATTATATTATATAAATGCTCCCTTTGAAAATAAATAGTAATTATAAATATAAAAATATTTTCTATATCATGGTATTTCATTTAAAAAATTTAGAAAATAAATAAATTTATTTATTTATGTCAAATTTATGATGTATCGATTAACTTGTTAATGAAATATTAAAATAAATGATATTATAAATATTCACATAAATAAAATTATGACATTTTTGTGTCATACAAGAATTTTATGGTGATCATTAACATCTAAAATATGAGTTAATACCTTTTATATGAAGTAATCATGTTATTATATCTTTAACAAAAATCAATTATTAACTACTGTCAATATTGACATCAATGATATTTTAAAACACATACAATTTTATTAAATGATATATTAATCATAAAAATATAATATTCATATTAATGAATTATATAATTTAAAAAATGTCATTAACTATCTACTTTTTGTTCTCTTGTCATTTTATAGTAACTATATTAACCATGTATTAAGAAAATGCAGGAAGACATGGTAAGAGTTAATGTTTTTAACTAAGGGTAAAAGCTAAAATATAAGGTCAATTTTGTGACCTAAACTTATATAAAACCTATATTATGAGATTATTTATACCCATAATCATCTTATATTCTAAAAAAATGAGTTTGGGACAATTATAAACAGAAATTAAATTTATAATAAATAAATATTAAAATACTTTCCTAAAGTGTCCATCGCCTCTCTTATAAAAGGGCACTCCTCCTTTTATTTTATTAAAACCTCCAATGTATTTTTTTCTCAGAAAAAACCTATCAAAATATACTCTCAACATCCCTCCCTTATTAATATATGGCACACTCATGGATGAAAGCTGTTCTAGGGAGACCTTTTCAATAAATTTGAAGGAGATACTCGAAAAAGAGGTAATTGTTTTATCACCTATTTCAAAATTCTTTTCATATTGTACTTCCTCTTATATTTATGTGATAAAGTTATAAATATAGTATATAATATGTGGTGAGATGTTATCACAGTAATGGTACTACCATATACCTCCTTTTATCTATCCTATGAATACCAATTTCACAATGTGTGAGTATGTACGGCTTACCGTCTCCATGTCATGGTGTAATTTGTTATTTAACAATAATTAATTTAAATGGGTATAATGATGAGTATAATGAATTGAAATAATTAATATAACATGATAATTATTATTTATAATTAATATACCATACAATATCATATCATTTTACCATTAAGTGAATGATATCATCACTCCTGTGTACGTACGGCCGACCGTCTCCACAACATGATGAGTTTCATTCTCCGAGTTAACCATTCAAGATGATAATAAAGTATATATAATATGTAAGCATGAAATATATTACATAATGATTCTACTATATTTATGTATATATATATATTTAAATTTCTTATGGTCATTTAAATAAGGAAACAGAAACTGCGTTGATTCGTACTTATGGCCAACCGTCTCCAAGAACTGTGTATTCCATTTCATTTATCAATCTATTATATATATTTATATACTAAATATTTATTATATATATATATATATATCATGTTTTTGATTATCTGTGTAATTAAATCATTATCAATGTAATAAGATCCTGAATAACAAGTCAAAAAAACGTATGATAAATGAATGGTTATTGTCCAAAATGTTTATTTAACATGGAATTGATAAATAAACAGGTAAAATAAAGTCATAATTGAATCATATATCATATCATAAATATTATTATGGTTTTATTATATGGTAATAATATGTATAAATCCAATATACAAGAATTTCATACACATAAATATGAAATTAGACCCAAGGTATGGGATAATTTGGCAATCTCATTATTATCCGAGATGGTTTATTCATAAGTATTTACTGAGATTTATTTATCATATACGTCCATTATAAAATAATATTTATATAATTCAACTATTTTTCTAAAATTCAATTTTACCTATTGGTGAATTTTTATTAAATTGTATGGAAGGAATCTTTATTTTTTCTATACAGGGTACTTTTTTACTTTTCCGATAAGAGTATGAGAAGAATATTCTTTTTAACTTATATGGCATGAACAACTTTTTACATATTCATAAATCCTTATTTCATAAAGCTTCCTCTACACAATTTAAATTATATTTTAAAATAAATACTTTTCTATTAAATTTTCATGGAATTTTGGTAAAAGTTAATGTTTATTAAGAAGAAGATATATTTTTCTTATGAAATAAATTCATGTGTTTTATCAAAATTATTTTCCATAAAAGATGATGCTCTTTATATAGGGTTATGTTTCCATCACTATTATTACTATGATTTGATTTTTTTTAATGATTTAATGGTATATAATATTCATTATGTTATGATGGAATGATGTTTAAGAAAACCCATTTTATTTCTCAGGTTATGCTATAATGAATGATTTATGTTTTTGTGTCACATGTAAGAATGATTTCATTACGAGATGGGTGGGACCTATACGTCCCTCCAATGAATTGGGTAAAATTTTATATCTCATGAGATTGAAATGATTGGAATGGTAAGTAAATCTAGTTCAGTAGTACAATACTAGAAATGGAAAGTAAATCTGGTTCGGTAATACATGGCTGGAAAGGCAAGTAAATGCTATTAATAGTGGAGTTTTTCCACCATGATGGTATTGGTAGCAATTCCTTGGCCAATAAAAAATCATATTATGTGCTTATTAGTATTCTATAATTCCATTTTTTATGAAAAATATATTTTATCATGGTTTATGTTTCTTTATGATCAATGCATTACGTACTTCCATTATTTCTTTCATGACTGAAGACTTTGTTATTTAAAATTTATGTTCATGTTTTTACAATCTTATGTTGATGGTTTTTCTTCCATGTTAACCCTTTCTGAGCATTTGAGCTCACCTTTTTATTATGTTTGGTTTTTCCTAAGATATAAATAATGGTTTAAGGTAGAAAAGTAAAAGGGGGTGATATTTATGGGAGATTTGAAAGATCTTTCACCAAGTAAGTAGATTATGTTCCAAGTTTCCAAAGACAGTAAAGTAATATATTCTTTGAGAATATATTCATTCCATGTATTAATTATTCCACAAAAGTAATTTAATGTCCATGTACGCTATGTTTGGGTCTTTATAGTTAGTATCAGAGAAAAGGTTTGGTCAACCTTTGAAAATGATCATGCGAAAACTTTAGTGATATCCATAGAGATATTTCTAAGGGTATGTATAGGGATGTACTAAAGATTAGTCATGTATAAGTTACAATCATAATGTTTCTGTGATAATCATGAATAAACTAGAATTAAACCTAAGATATCATAGATTGAAATATAAAAAAATCATTATGTGTTTTTAATCTCTAATATGTATTTATCACACTTTTTTTCTGGTTTAGTCAATAGCTAGAACTACATAGAACATGGTTAACCATTGAATGATTTATATATAGAAATTATTGGAATAATGAAGACTGATTTACTACCTAAAAATATCATGAAGAGAATCATGATTATGGTACATGTATTGGTCATACTATTAAGCATAAACTGATTTTAAAAGACATGTGAATGTTTGGTGCTCTTCTTCTATTGTATAAATTAATCCTAAGAAGCTTGAGTTTTAGAAACCTTGAAAGATTATTCTTAATTTAGGAAATAAAAATATGATGGATCATGAGTAATCGTTTAAGAATAATGTTGGATGATTAATGTGTATATGTTTTGGATTTCAAAGATTATGTTATATGAATCATGAAATATATAACTTTTTTAGTATAAGTTGTTAATTAAGGATTGGAAGGGAAATGTTGGATAGTCTTATGGATACATATAACTAATTTAAGTTTAAAGTGATTCATTTGTGAAACACGTGATTACATAGAAGATAACCATTAATATGTCGCATATGTTCAGATAATGATTTCTGCATAAATATATACTCAATTTGAATAAGAAAATAGGATTATTCTAGTTTCTTGGGAACTAATTATAGAGTTATTGACAAGTGGGTTATGTGGTCATGGATTAAGTATACAACATCTTCGGACTTGTGTAATATATCCTATAAAGTTTGGAATAAGGAAACGTGTTTTTTTTTCAAAAAGGATATATATTAATGGAGGTTATTACCATGAATTAAGATAATACATGATGAAGTAATTAAAATGATTTTAATTTGACCAAAAATATATATCATATGATATATGGGGGTTAAATGATGGTATTCACATTCTTGTTATATGAGATTTCTTTTAAATTTTTTTGTATTATGAGTTTGGACAGAAATATTTTGGATAATCTTACAGGTTGGTATGGACTAAGTTGGGCATAAAATAGTATTGTTTATGGATAAAATATTTTATTTAATATTATTTCTTGAATGTTATAACAATATAGTTTTAGAAAAAGGATAACTCATACGACAAGCGACAACCCGTCACGTCGGACATGGCTGCGGTAAATAAACAAACAACTGAAGTGTGACATGCCTTTATCACCTACCATTGGCCTATGGGATATCCCTAGATAGTATAAATTTGTTTTATTGTGTTTAATTTGTATTATATGTGATTTATTAGTCCGTTTTTGGAACCATTTATTATTAACCACTCCATAGACTGACTTATGTATATTTGAAAACTTGTGCTATCCTTTTTGAGATAATGATTGATGGAATAACGTATAATCATATTTATGGATATAATGATCTACTAACACTTATGGAATGAAAAATTAAACATTATTTCTTTGAATAAGTGATGACGGGGAAATTATTCATGGAATGACCATCAATGAGATTGTACTAAAATAAATTAAATATTTCTTCTCATGTTCTTCAACTTTTGGAAATAGATCTTGAAAAACAAAAATGTTACCCTAGTACATTCTTATACGATGAATCATATGGACCCTTAAATCATCATATATTTATGGCTTTATGGTTTTTAACATTCTCTAAACCTTATTCTCTACCACTTACAATCAGAACATGATGGTTATATTTTTTTTCCATATCCTAGTTTTCACTCCCCACCAATGTTCTTCTAAGTGGAAAACCTTTGATGAGTTAAATTGGGTAACCTTTATGTTTATAACATTCATTTTTATATAATATTTTAGTATTCTTTTTTATGTTGTGGGTTTCCATGAAAATAACTATCAAGTAGTAAACCTTTTA
Organism: Viscum album; assembly: GCA_963277665.1. NCBI lineage: Eukaryota > Viridiplantae > Streptophyta > Magnoliopsida > Santalales > Viscaceae > Viscum > Viscum album. The sequence goes on along the minus strand of OY728123.1, from coordinate 1,663,264,126 downwards.
TGACCCTGAAAATATTCGAGGGATAAATTAATTTTATGGGGGTTATATTGTAACACATTGAGGTTTTATAGACAATTTTTTCAAATAATTTTATAGTTTCATTTATATATTCCAATTCACAAAGTCTAACATTTCTTTTACACAAAACCAACTTTTTGTATGTTACATCCAACACCATGTTAGCGTAAAATACATGCCACACTATGTATATATTTTATTTGTCGGAATGGCCCGAAGGCCTTCATTTTTTATTATATTTTATAATATACCTTTCAAGGGATGACGTGGAACCCTTAAAAGGCCTGAAAGCTTAGAGACAATTACATGACTCATATTTCATAGAGGGAATCAGCAAGACAAGGTGTAGTACCCCCAGTTTGAGGTATGTGACCTTTATTTCTATTTTTTTGTTCTTTTTGAAGTGGTTGGTTGAAGTTCGGACAATTCTGGGAAAAACATTTAATGTTGTGTATATTATGCAAGGACACAAAATTGGCGCACGGTCGGAACAAACCATGCAGCCAGCCCAGAAAACCATGCACCCTTGATAGTGGGGTCTGCATGGGTGGCACATGGTTTGTCATGTCGTGTGGGCAAGCCAAGCGAGGTAATCATGCGACCACTTAATGTTTGGGTTTTTATGTCCATGACCACTCAGGATTTCCCATTTTCCCTCATTCTTCCTCCCACTCATGGATCCTGCAGGAGTTATAGTTTTTAGAGGTTTGGAGAGCTCCTTAGCACATTTTGGAAGCAAATCAATGGGGTTTCAAGGTGGTTTGAAAGTAGTTTCACCCAGGTAAGTCTCTCCTCTTGGTTTCTTTGTGTTATCCTCTAGATCTACATATCTCTCTCGGTTTTCTAGATCTACAGACATTGTTTGTAGATATAGGGTTTTGATTGACTTGGGTGTTGATTTTAAGACTTGTGGATGTTAGGGAAGGAGATATAGAGGAATTTTCGTTGGAATTTCGTAATATTTGAGGATGTGTGGTAGCTTGTGGGTCGATTTCTTCGGAACCCTAAAGGCAGGAAGATTTTTTATCGACTCCAATTAGTAGAACTGATTGGCATGCTCTCAAATTGAATTTGTGGAGTTTAATTAAATTTGATTTATTTTTTGAACACTTTTTTGTAGCTTTATTGAGTAATGTTTGGGAAATTTGGAAAATTAGGGATTTTGAATGAGTTCTTTGGTTCTTAAATTTTAAAATGGGGATTTTAAAATGGGGATTTTAAAATGGGGATTTTCTGGAGTTGTGACACTAGGTTTAGATTAGATTTTTTCCACAACAGAGGAAATTTTCTTGATGTGAAGTGGCTATTTTAAAATTGGATTTTTCTTTGGTTTTAAATAAAAGTACTGCTTTATTGAAATGGATCAAATTGGTTTAACACACTTGGTTTTTAACATGATGGTAGTTTGTGTTCATGTGTATGTGAGACGGATAAGGGTTAGGGGTCTCCCCCATTATTAATAGGATGGATAAGGGTTAGGGATCTCCCCCGTTAAAGGGTGTATGTGGGACAGATAAGGGTTAGGGGTCTCCCCCATCATTAATGGGATGGATAAGGGTTAGGGGTCTCCCCCATCAAAGGGTGCATGTGGGATGGATAAAGTTTTGGGGTCTCCCCCATCATTAACGGTATGGATAAGGATTAGGTCTCTCCCCTATCAAAGGGTGCATGTGGGACAGATAAGGGTTAGGGGTCTCCCCCATCATTAGTGGGATATATAAGGTTAAGAGTTCTCCCCTATCAATTACTTCACTATGGATGACTTAGTGAAAGGATGACTCCCCACCCGCGTGTATAGAGTGATCAAGGTAATATGTAGTGTTGGTTTTTTGGATGTATGGAATGAATTGGGTATGAAAAAAGAATATTGAGAAATGGTTTTAAATCTTGTTTAGTTGTTTTTCTGAAAAAATAACTTGATGGAGAAATTGGTTTCAATTTCACTTGTATTCTTTTGGTTATAAATGGTTTTGGAAACTTATTTATATATGGTTATAAATTATTTTGGTAAATTTTTTTATATAAATTGTGTTATATAAAAGTGACTAACATGTCCATCTTAGTGTTGTGATAAGGTAAGTCATTCAGGAAAGCCTACTGAGTTTTATACTCACCCATTGCTTTGGAACATTGGTACTTTTGCAGATGATATCTTCTGGGATAGGGGAAAGGTAATATTTCACACGTAGTTAGCACCACCTCATGATGTTTGGGTTGTTCAGTGATTGTGGAGCTTGAAGCTTGGGAATCAAGGAGTCTTGAGGTCTTTTGAGAGTATTTTATCATTTATCCACTATGTACTTTGATACTTGATTATTCTTCCGATGTTGCATACTTTTATATTTGTTTTGAGATACATGATGATGTTGGGTTGTCTTTCATTCGTGTATGTATCATATAGTAAATTTGTGGTTATGGTTTGTAGGTTTATTGGTTTATTTCATAAAGGCCAAATCTTCCCCCACTTGTATTTGAAACCCTTCGGCATTTATTGTCTTCTTTTGGCGTCTTGGGGATGATGTTTGAGGTCTAGTAATGACTCGTTGTACTCTCAAGCCAATTAAAAAGTGTGGGTCATTACAAACGGTATCAGCTTGTTCGGTCATTTCCTTACAAGTAGTCATCAATATTCTTAATTTTGGAGATGAAATATATTTTTTGTATATTCCTTGGGTAGGAATAACAGAATGGAGTAGGCTAGTCAAAACATGAAAGTTATAGCATAAAAGTACATAGCTAACCCTTTTATGCTGAACATCAAGTTACCACGGTGTTGGGTAAAAAATTGTTTTGAGACACTTCAAGTATTTTGAAATCTCATTGTCATGGGTTTAGCCAATGAGATGAGCATGACATGCATTATAGAGGAATGAGTTCCCACTATGAGTGCATACATAATTTCGATAAAGGATTCATGTTGTAAAAAAAAGTTCATTTTTGAAAAGTATGGAATTGGTTTTCAAATGAACGATTTTGAGAAATTTAATGGTTCTCATATTTTAAAAATGGTTTAATTTTCAAAATCATGTGAAGTGGTTTCAAAAATACATGAACAAGGGAAAAAATATGTTTTGGAAAAAAAATTTGTGATAGTTGATGTGATAGAATTTGAAATGCAAAGCTATCAGTTGCTGGAGAGTGAGATTGACAGAGTTCGTTGTTGGTTAGAAAATGGGACCTGGTAGGCCTCATCGAGACCAATGTCAAGTTGGCGATGTATATGATCGAGGATCTTTCACGTTAGAGGTGGGATTTAGCAGTGCTTAATAAATTGGATAAAGGCCTTACGTGGGAGGATTTTGAAGAATTTTTCAACAAACTATTCTATCCTCACACGTTCAAATCCAAAAAATGACAGACTTGTTCAGTCTGAAATAGGAGAGCCTCTATGTCGTAGATTGTGCAGCTAAGTTCATGATTTTTTTTGCATTGGGGTATGTGGAAGGTGCATCTTCAAAGGCACGCATCCTCAAATCGGGGCTAAGGCAGGATATTCGATCGATGATTACAGTGCTCTATATTATGGATTATATAGAGATGGTGAACAGGGTGACGGTTGATGAACGTGATATCTCAGGATTGATAGGAGGAGTAATGATGATACCTGCAAGAAATGGTGGGAACTCAACCACTAGGAACAAGAGATAAAGGGACACCTATTTCTATCGTGTATGTGGAAATCAGAACTAGACGGCTGGATCAATAAACCATCCTCCATGACCCAATAGAAAAGCAGGTTGTTTTCAATGTGGTTCTCTTGACCACATAAAGAGATATTGTATGGCAAAACCAAAAGCATGTCATAATTGTAACATGATGAGACATCTTCAGTGCTATTGTCGCAGTGCTCCAAGGTCAGGTGCTCGAGACACTTCTCAACTGTCAGAAGCATCGTATGATTCAAATGGATGAGGAGAGTATAATCAGTCTCATCAATAGAGCAGATATTTCTAGGGTGATTCTAGAAATACCATGACTCCTCAACCAGGGCAACCTTAACAAGGAAATAAGGAGAACAATATAGTGATGAAGCAATTGTACGGAACTGAGTATATGATCATCTATGATCAGGATGTTCCATATACAGTGAGAGGTGATATTCTTTCGAATTATACCTTTTTGAAAGTGTTGTTTGATACTGTTGTATCACATTCCTTCATTTTTTCTCGTGTTGTAGAATTGCTGTGTCTAAAACATGAAATGATGTCGTCTGTTTTGAAACTGAAAATTCCTCTTAGTGAAAGAGAATGTCAAGATTTTGTGTGTAGTGAATGTCCTATAACGTTTGATTGAGATGATCTAAAATGGGATATCTCGATGTTGTATATGGATGTCTATGATGAAATCATGGGTATGGATTCGATGACAATGTTCAATGCTCAAATCGACAATTACAGGAGAAGAGTTAGTTTCATGACTGAGGACGGAATTGAACATCTCTTTATAGGAGAGGGGATTGTAAATAAGGGTTCAAAGAGCATGTTGTCAAAAATGGTGGGAATTATCTCTTACTAATTGGCAGCTTTGAATTTGGAATCATTGGAAAAGATCGAGGAAAATATTTTTCCAACTGTTGTAGATCAATTTCCAGAAGTCTTACTCAAGAAATTCTCAGGTTTACCACCTATAAGGGAAGTGGAGCTTACGATGGATCTCCTTTTGGGGACCAATCCTATTTACCTTCCATATAATAGGATGGCACCAACAGAGTTATGGGAATTGAATGTGCAGTTAGAGGAGCTGGAAATCTGGGGTTTCATTTAACCAATTATGTCTCCATGGGTTGCGCCAGTTTTGTTCGTGATGAAGGTAGATGGAATTGGAGTTACAGCATACATCGACACCTATCCTAATTTTTTCAAAATCATGACATGGGTATGTGGTGTATTTCTATTCATTTGGATCAAGATTGGGGTGTGTTCTCATGCAAGGGAATCATGTGGTTGCGTATGGCTCACGGTAGTTGAGGGTGAAAGAGAAGAACTACCCAAATCATTATTTGGAATTGGGTACAAGGTTACATGCTTTGAATGTGTGGCGTCATTATCTCTTCGGTGAGAAATTCACGGTATATACAGATCATAAGTGTTTGAAGCACACTTTCTCACAAATGGATATGACCTTGAGGCAAAGGAGATGGATGGAATATCTCCATATGTTTAATTTTTACTAGATGTACACACCAGGTAAGGGAAATTCGGTGGAGGATGCATTAAGTAGAAAATCATATGCTCGGTTGGTGAAATAGGCATCAGACCAGTGATAATTGATGTTGGTTATAGCTAAAATGAGGTTGGAATGTGAGGACCAGGGTAATAGAGTGGTCTTCTTTCCAGTTTTGTTGATTCCTGACTTGGTTGGCTTGGGAAAAGAAACACAGATATCTAATTCATAGTGTGTGACAATGAGGTTGAAACACAATAGTGGGGATACCATTAAGGGATTTAAATTGAAGGGAGATTCAGTTTTGTTTTTTCAAAATCGGATGGTTGTAGCAGTTTCTTGTCAAGATGATCTTCTCAGGGCGTATCCTCATTCCAGATGGGTTGTTCATCCTGGAATTCATAAAATGTGTAAAGATTGAAAGCACCATTCTGGTGGGATGGTATGAAAAGAAGAGTGTCTATGTTTGTTTCGAGATGCTTGACTTTCCAACAGGTCAAGGCAGAGCAGCAGAGGCCAGTGGGAATGTTGCAGTCTTTACCAACCCCTATTTGGATGTGGGAGAAAATTGCGATGGATTTTTTCATAGGTCTCCCAAGAATGGTCAGAAATCATGATTCCATTTGGGTGATAGTAGATTGTCTAATGTAGTTGGCCCATTTCATTCCAATTTTTTAATCTCAACTAGTGGAGGATTGGTTGAAAATCTATATCTGGGAGGTTGTAAAGAGGCATGGTGTTCCAGTTTCGATCATATCCGATATAGATCCAAGGTTTACATCTCATTTCTGGAAATCCTTACAGCAAACCCTTGGAACTAAGTTGACCATGAGTACAACTTATTACCCTCATATATATGTTAAATCTAAGTGGATGATACAAATTTTGGAGGATATTTTGTGGGATTGTGTCTTGTATTTGGGTGGCTCGTGGGAGGAGCACCTGTCTTTGGTTGAGTTCTCGTACATTAACAGTTATCAAGAATCCATACATATGGCTTCGATTGAAGCGTTGTATGGGCGACCGTGTCGTTCTCCACTATGTTGGGTGGAAACGGGTGAGTCCTTGATGGTTGGACTGAGCCTTGTCCAAGAGACTATGGAGAAGATCATGTTAATCAATAAGAGAATAGAGGCAGATAACAGTCATGAGAAATCATATGCAGATCATTGTTGACGGTCGTTGTCATTGGAGGTGAGTGATCATGGTGTCTTGAGGATCTCTCCTAGGCTGGGAGATCGTTGGTTTGAGAAGCAAGGAAAGATATCTCTGCAGTATACTATACCTTTTGAGATTTTTTGGCTGTTTGGTGAGGTGGCTTATCATTTAGATTTTCCACCTACGTTCAGTGCGATGCACAATGTGTTTCATGAGTCATGGTTGAAACAATATCATCTGATTCTGTACCATGATATTAGATTGGATCATGTTGAGATAGAGTCAGATTCATTGTTGGTGCACGTGCCAGTGTGTGTTGTGGATAGGTAAGAGAAAGTCTTTCAGGGTAAAAGCATAGTTATGGTTCGGGTTTTGTAGCAGCATGGCCAGATCCAAGAGGAGACATGGGACCAGAAGAAAGAGATGGTCGAGCAATGGCCTCATATCTTTCGGCAAAGGGTGGGTTCACTACATTATGAGGACAGAAATTCCTATAGTGGGGAGAATTTAGTACCCCCAGTTTGAGGTATGTGACCCTTGTTTTAGTTTTTTTGTGCTTTTTGAAGTGGTTGGTTGAAGTTCAGAAAATTTTGGGAAAAACTTTTAAAGTTGTGGAGGTTGTCCATGGGGAACGGTAAGCACACAGTCTGAACAAAATCTGCATCCAGCTAATTAAATTGTTCACCCTTGACAGTGGGGCTATGCAAGAGCGGTGCACGGTTTGTCAAACTGTGCGGAAAATCTGCCCAAAGTCCCTGGGTGAGACAGTGGCAACCGCACAGCTGGCGCATAGTTGTCCAAACCATGCAGGGTAACTATGCGGCCACATAATGTTTTTCTTTTTAAGTCCCAGGTCACTCAAGATATCCCATTTTTTCAATCATTCTAACTCCCACTCACGTCCCACATGGAAGTTCTAGTTTTCAGAGGTTGGGGAGCTCATTAGTACATTTTAAAAGCAAACAAAAGGGGTTTCAAGGTGGTTTGAATGTGGTTTCTCCCAGGTAAGTCTCTCCTCTTGGTTTCTTTGTGTTTTCCTATAGACATAAAACTCTCTCTCTCTCTAAGGATTTAGATCTACCCCAGTTGTGTGTAGATATAGGGTTATTGTTTCCTTGGGTATTTATTTTAAGAGTTGTGGAAGTTAGGGAAGGGGATCAAGAGTGATTTCGGTGGTGCGTTTGCCAGATTTGAGGAGGTGTGGTAGCTTCTAGGTCGATTACGTCAGATCCCAAATTGTATGAGACTTCATTCTCAAATCTACTTAGTAGAAATGATGGGAATGAATTTCAATTGAATTTGTTCAGTTGAATATACTGTGATATGGTTGTTGAATACTTGTTGTAAACCATCTTTAGTGATGTTTGTAAAATCTGGAAAATCTTGGATTTTGAATGAGTGATTTTGTTCTTAATTTTTAAAATGGGGATTTTAAAATGGGGATTTTCTTGAGTTGTGACACATGTTTTGAAATAGATGTTTTCAATAAAAGTTAATGTTTTATTAAAGTTAAGTGGTTGTTTTTAAATAGGTTTATTCTTTGGTTTTCAATAAAATTAAAATTTCATTGAAATGGATTGAATTTGTTGAAGACACATGGTTTTTGACATGATGGTTGTGTGTGTTCATGGGCATATTAGACGAATAAGGGTAAGGGGTCTCCCCCATCATTAAAAATATGGATATGGGTTAGGTCTCTCCCATGTCAATGGGTGCATGTGGGATGGATAATGGTTAGGGTTATCCGCCATCATTAACAAGATGGATAAGGGTTAGGGATCTCCCACGTCAATGGGTGCATGTGGGGAGGATAAGGGTCTGGGGTATCCCACACCATTAATAGGATGGATAAGGGTTAGGTCTCTCCCTTGTCCAAGGGTGCATATGGGATGGTCAAGGGTTAGGGGTCTCCCCTATCATTAATGGGATGGATAAGGGTTAGGGCTCTTCCCCATCAAAGGGTGCATGTGGGACAGATAAGGGTTAGGGGTCTCCCCCATTATTAACATGATGGATATGGGTTAGGTCTCTTCCCTGTCAATTGGTTCACTAGGGACGACTTAGTGAAGGGATGACTCACCACTCATGAGTATAGGGAGATCCAGGTGACAAGCAGGGTTGGTTGTGTGGATATATAGAATGAATTGAGTATGTCAAAGGAATATTGAGAAATGGTTTTAAATCATGTTTAGTTATTTCTCTAAAAAATATCTTGTTGGATAAATTGCTTTCAATTTCACCTGTATTTTTTTGGTTATAAATGGTTTTGGAAATTTTTTATATTTGGTTATAAACTATTTTGGTAAATTGTTTTATATAAACTGTTTTATATAAATGTGACTAACATTACTATCCTACTAGAATGACCAGGGAAGTCATTGTGGAAAACCTACTGAGTTTTATACTAACCCATGCTTTGTAACTTTGGTTTTTTTGCAGATGTTATCATTCAAGACATGGGAAAAGGTAAAGTTTCACACGTATTTAGCACCACCTCGTGACATTTGGGTTGTTCAGTTATTGTGGAGCTTGAATATTGTGGAGCATGGATTCTTGTGGTCTTTTGAGAGCCTTGTATTTTTTATCTATAGTGTACTTTTATACTTGGTTATTCTTTCATTGTCCGATACTTTGATATGGTTTTAAGATACATGAAGATGTCGGGTTGTCTTTCATTCATTCATGCATCATATAGTGATTATTTGGTTATGGTTTGAAGGTTTATTGGTATATTTCGTAAAGAATAAATCATCGCTCATTTTTATTTGAAACTCTTCGGCATTTATTTCCAGCATTTGGCATCTTGGGGATGTCACTTAAGGTCTTATAATGACTCGTTGTACTCTCTGGCCAATGTGAATTGGAAGGTCATTATAGAAGGAAACATCGAACTAATCCTCCCCATCATAGATTTTATTCAATTTATAAATGAACTATGTTCAGATTATGTTATACGTAACTCAAAAAGAATATTTCATTGTACACAATAGTGACTTCTCTTTTGTTTAATGCAAGAGCGACCTTTCTCGATAGCTTGCGTTGTACGCAATATCAAGTTTCACTAAACAATGATATATTATAAAAATATTATTATTTAATGGGATATAAACTAGACTCTATGAATATTATTAACCATATTTTTTATTTTATATAACATTAACAATAATATTATTTATTTTTTAAATTTGATATTAGAAAAAAAATTAATTTTTTGAATAAAAGAGCTATTTTTCAAAAAATATTGTTTTTCAACATTTTGATGGTGAACCCATTTTTAATATAGTTTTTAACAATTTTTTATATTCAATTTGAAAAAATAAACTTGTAAAAAAGAAATAAAAATTAACATTGGATTATTTTTTGGTATTTTTCAAATAAAATTCATACTTTAATGAATAGTAAAAAGTAAAACATTTTAATTGAAAACAACATGTTCGTCTAATTTATTTATATAGTTATATTATATTTTTAATTGTTTTTAATGTGTAATTATATTATTTTTTAATAATTTATTATGATTTGTGTAATTGTAAGTAACTTTAATTTTAAATTGGAAATATACACATGTCAATCTTTTTAGAGTTTTTACTTCTGAACAACCTGCTTTCTAGTTTTGACAACAAAAATTAATTTTAAATTAATTTATTCCAATTATTTTTTTTGAATTTCAAAAATTAGATTCCATATTTGTAATTATAAGTTTCAAATTATTGAAATATGTCCATTTTATTTTTGGACATTATAAATAGTAAATTCCGTAATTATATTTATTAACCACGGTTAAAGGGTAAATTTGGTAAATAAGGGTAAAAATAATATTATAAGAATATAAAACTACCCAAAAACATTTTATAGTATTATTAGATGAGTCATTGGATATAGAAAATACCCTAAGGAATAATGTTTTTGATTTGAGAACCACTTGATAGTGATAATGACATGTTATAATAATTAATTTAATGTAAAGGGAAATATAAAATAAACGTATATCATTTTTCTAATAAAAATTTATTTTGGTTTATATAAATGATATTTTTTACCATAAATAGTAATTATAAATATAAATTTATTTCTTATATAATGGTATTTTATTTGTAGTTTTTAGTCACTAAATAAATAAATTTATTTATGACAAAATGATGAAGTGTGGATTATATTATTAATGAAATATTCAAAATAAATGACATTATAAATATTCAAATAAAACTAATTTTAAGATTTTGATGTCATACATGAATTTTTTGGAACTATTTTACATTTTAGGGATGGGTTAATGACTTTGGTTTGAAAGAATCATGTTATTAAGACTTTATCAAAAATCAATTACTAAATAGTGTCCAAATTAAAATAAATGAGTTTTGAAAACAGATACTATATTATTAAATGATATAATATTACTAAAAATATAATATTTGTCCAAATGACTTGTATAATGTCACCAATGTTTGTAATGATCCACTTTTTGTTTTGATGGCATTTTATAGTAACTATAGTACCTATATATTAAGAAAATTCAAGAAAACATAGTAAGAGTTAGTGTTTCCAACTAAGGGTTAAAGATAACAGATAAAGTTAATCTTGTGAACTATGCAAGACTAAAACCTATTTTTTGGGATTATTTTTACCCATATGTATCATAGATTATAACAAAATTATTTTGGGACCATTAGAAACCCAAAATAAATTTATAATAAATTAATATCAAAAGAGTTTCATAATTTTCCCTTAACCTCTCCTATAAAAGGGCATTACTTCTATTTTATTCACCCCACCAAAACCCCTTTTCACAGCCAAAACCTTCCCAAATATACTAATAAAAACCCTAACGTACATCTAGTGTCCATACATTGGGTATAAATATATCCTAGGGAGACATTTTGTGCAAATAAAAAAAAGAGACACTCGGAAAAGAGGTAATTGTTTTACCACCACATTCAAAATTAATTTAATATTATACTTCCTCTAAATATGTTGTTTCAATACTAAATTAATAAATATAATATTTTATACATTATTAGAAGTTATTATAATGATGGCACAACCTTTCCTCATTTTATCCATCCTACGATTAAAATTATCACCATGTGTGGGTACATTTAGCTTATCGTCTCCACACGGTGGTGTAATTTGTAATTCAAAAATTCTTTATTTAGACAGGTATAATTATGTGTATAATGGATTTAAATAATTATTATTATATGATAATTATTCTGTGTAATAAACATACCATCAAATTCCATACCTTTTAACCATTGAGTGAATGATATCGTCGCCCGTGCGTATGTACGACCTACCGTCCACCCGATGGGATTAGATTCATTATCCAAGTTTACCATTCAAGAATAATTATAAACAATATATATAAAATAATAATGAAATATATGAAATATTAATTCCACTGGTGTATATATATATATATATCATTTTCTTACATTCATTCTATTCTATAAAGAAACTGAAATAGAGTTCATGCGTTCGTATGGCCTACCGTCATCATGAATGGTGTATTCCATTTCATTTATCTATCTATTATATATATTTACATACTGAATATATATGATATATAAAATCATTTTTTACATTATGGAAGTAGGTAAATTAGGATCTATGTAATAAGATCAAGAATAACAATTCAAAACACGAAAAGATAAATAATACAATTATTACCCAAAATGTTGGTTTAACGTTGAATTGATAAATAAACAGGCAATATATTGTTATAATAGAATCATATATGATACAATAAATTTATTTTTATGTTTTTTTAAAAATTAATAATATGTTTAAATCTAATATAAAGGAGTTTCAGACCCATAGGGACGAAATTTTAGTTAAGGTAAGGGACAATTTTTCAATCTCATTATAATCTGAGATTGCTTATTTGTATCTATTTACTGGGGTATATTATTCATCCAAATATATTAATTAATACTATTTATATTATTATACTATTTTTTTGAAATTCAATTTTACCCATTGTTCAAATTTTATTAAATGGTGTGGAAGGAATCTTTCTTCTGTGTTCCATACGATATACTTTTTGACTTTTCCGACAAGTGTACATGAAGAATTGTTTTTAACTTATACGACATGAATAGATTTTTACATATTCATAAAACCTTATTTTCATGAATATTACTCTAACATATTTCATTTTTATCTTCAATTAAATTAATTTCGTTTTAATTTTCACAAAATTTTGAGAAAATAAAAAGTTTTTGAAGAAGAAATGATATTTTCCTCAAAAATTAAATTCGATTGCTTTGGAAAAATTATTTTCCATCTAACATGATTCTCTATAAATTGGATTATTTTTCTATCCCAATTATTACTATCATATTATTTTGTTAATTATGGATTAGTATAATCTATGGATTATTTTATTATGGAATGTTGGTTAAGAATTTTTTTTATTTATTGGGTTATGCTCTGATGAATGATTAATGTCTTTGTGGAACATGTTAATATAATTTCATTATTATAGGGGTGGGACCTATATCTCCCCACAATTCATTGGGTAATGATTTATATCTCATGATATAGAAATCACTGGAATGGAAAGTAAATCTGGCTCAGTAATACCGGGCTAGAACGACATGTTATTTCGGTTTAGTAATACATGGATGGAATGACATGTAAACCCGGTTTCGTAATGAACATTTTCCCCTATGATGGACTTGAAAAAAATGTCGTGGATACTATGGAAATCATATTATTTTCTTCTTAGTTTTCAATAATTATATGTTCTATTCCAATTCTATTTTATTGTGGTTAATGTTCCCTTATGATTGAAGACTTACATACTACCATGATTTTTTTTGGGACCCAGGATTTTGATATTTAATCATTATTTTCATGTTTTTAAATTATTATGTTTATGGTTGGTTCTCCATGTTTACCATTATAGAGAATTTTAGATATTCAATTTTTATGTTTTATTTTCCCAAGGATATAAAGAAACATTATAGGTAGGAAAACAAAAGGGTATGATCTTTATGGGTATGTCAAAGCTACTTCACCATGTTATAAGATTATATTCCATGTTTCCAAATACGGTTAAATAATACGATATTTAAGCTTATATTTGTGCCATTTATTACATATTCCAAAAATTTAATGTAATGTACACATTTTTCAAACTTCATTCATTATAATTGGTATCAGTGGGAAGGTTTAGTCATCCTTTTGAAATAATGATGTGAAATCTTTAGTGAGATCCTTAGAGATATTTCTAAGGATATGTCTAGGGATGTCCTAAGGATATGTCTAGTATAGGGTTAAATCCTAGAGTTTTTGTGATAATAATGAATAACCTGGGATTAAACCATAGATATTATAGATTGAAATATTATAAATAATATACCTTATATATGGTTTTTTAATCTCTGATATGTATTTCTCACGTTTTTAATTTTGTTCTTAGTCAAATTCTTGAACTACATAGAACATGGTTAAAAACTGAATGTTTTAGATTGGTAAATTATAGGTATAATGAAGAATGGGTTTTTAAATTGAAAAAACACGAAGAGGGTCATGAAGATGGTATGATTGTTGGTCATACTATTAAAGATAAAGAGATTGTAAACGACATGTGAAAGGTATGTGATGTTCTTACAGTAATATCTAAATTAAACATAAGAATCATGAGTTTGGGAAACCTTAAAACATTATTAATATTTTATAATAGATGAAGATGATGGATTCTAAGTAATAGTTTTATAATAAAGATAGATGATTGAGGTGTATATGTTTTGGATTTCAATGATTATATTATATAAATAATGAAATATATAACTACTTTCAGTATATGAATTTAATTGAGGATTCGAAAGGATATGTTGAATAGTTATATGGAGAAATAAAAGTGATTTAAGGGTAAAATGATATATTTGGAGACCACATGATTAAGGTGAATATTACCCTTAATATGTGACTTATTTTCAGATAATTATGTATGGGTAAAGATATGTTGTATTTGAATAAGAAAATTGGATGATTCTAATTTCATGGAAACAAATTATAGAGTTATTTACAAGTTGTTTATGCTTTCATGGATAAAGTATACAATTTTTTGGCCTTAGTAAAATATCCAATATATTTTGGAATATGGAAACCTACATGTTTTCAATAAATAAATATAGTAATTTAGGTTATTACCATGACTCAAGATAATTCATGATAACATCATTAAAATGTTTGGAATGTGACCAACAAGATATATATTATGATATATGGGGGATAAATGGATGTCTTCACATGATTGTTATAGGACCTTTCCTATAATTGTTTTTCATGTACTATGAGTTCTGTCAGAAGTATTTTGGATTAGTCTAATGGTTTGAATGGATTAATTTTGACATCAGATTGTATTTTTTAAGGATAAAACATTATTTTGAATATTATTTATGGAATATTATAATAGTATAGTTTTAGGAAAAGGACAACCCACAAGACGAGCGACAAGTCATCACATCAGATTATGTTATGGAAATCAAACCAACAACCAAAGTGTGACATGCCTTTATCTCCTACAACTAGCCCTCGATAAGTCCCTGGTTAGTATAAATTAATTTTATTTTATTTATGTGGTACTAGATGATGATGTATATGTCCATTTTTGGTACCATATACAATTAATCTCACCATAAATAGGCTTATGTATATTTGATACTTGTCATAACTTTTTTGTTATCAAGACGGATTAAATAATCTGTCATTCTATATATGGATCCCATGCTCTGATAACACTTCAGGAATGAAAAATTCAACATCATTTCTTTCAATAAGAGATGAAGAGGAAATTTTTGCAGGAATGACCTATGATTAGATTATACTAAAATCAATTAAGTATTTCTTATCATGTTATTCAACATAAGGAAAAGGATATTGAAAACAAAAAAAATTGTCCTAGTACCTTCTTATCCGATGAATCATATGGACACTTAAATCATCAGATATTAATGGCTTTTGGATTTCAACTTTCTCCAAAAATTATTCTCTATCACTATCCATCAAAACCTGATGGTTTGATTTTTTCCATATCCATTTTCTCAGATCCCAAATATGTTATTATTTGTGTAAACCCAATGATTAGTTACTTTTGGTATCCTTTATGTTTCTAATTTTCATTTTTAAATTAATTTTTAGTATTAATTTTTATTATGTGGGTTTCTATGAAATAAACATTCAAGTAGACAACCTTTTAATACTTCAGCAAATTTTGTGGTTGAAACTAATTTTCAGGGGGTTATAATGTAACACCCCATGTTTTTATGGTCCATTTATTCAAATAAATTAAAAATTTTATTTATATCATGCAATGAACTAAGTAAAACATTTCTTTCACAGCATAACTACTTGTTTTATGTTACACGCAACACCAAGTCAGTGTATGATACAGAAAATACTAAGAATAGATTTTATTCAATGTCTAAAAGAAATGTGTTTTGATTATGTAATATGTAACACTAGAGGAATATTTCGCAACACGTAAAACTGAATACACTTATGTTAAATGTAGGAGTGACCTTCCATGATAGATTGTGTTGTACGCAATACTGAGTTTCACTAAACAACGATAAATCATAAAAATATTATTATTTAATGGGATTTAAACTAGTCGTTATGTAAAATCCAAAGTAAGTAAAGAATTATGGATTTTCATATCAATTTCTATTTATGAATTAGGTAGTTTTAAAAGGCTTAAAATGAGAATAAATCCAATCTTAAGCATATAATTCTCTAATATTTTTAAAAGATTGTTTTACCACCTTATGATAGAGAACCATTTTTAAATCTATATTTTAACAATTTTATAAGCTCTATTTGTCCAAATAAACATTTTATTTATAATCGGGGCGTTGAAATTTACTTTGGATAAATTTTTGGTATTTTTATGACAATGTTCATTTTATAATGAATAGTGAAAAATAGTGCATTTTACTTCAAAACGTATTTTTAATCAAATTTAATTATATAGATAGATTTTTCTTTTAATTGGTTTTAAAGTTTAATTAGAATATATTTTTACTATTTAATACAATTTCGGTCATTTTAATTAATTTCACTTTGGAATTGGGCATAAACAAGTGCCAAACTTTTGATAGATATTGTTTCAAAAAAACCCCTATTTGTTTTGACAATGGGAATTATTTTTAAATTAATTACTAAAATTTCTATTTTTGGAATTTTGTAAAATGGATTCCATATTTGGAATCATAATTTCCAAATTATTTAATTAAGATTCTTGTGTTTTTTGACATTATGAATAGTAACGACGGTAATTATCATTAATTATCGGGATTAATTAGAAATTGGTTAGTTATGGGTAATAATATAATATCATAATAATATAAAATGACCCCAACATGTGTTCTAATTCTATTTTTTGTGTCATGTACTAACATGTTATTCCTTGTGCCAAACTTTGGGACCCCATGGAATCACTTTTGTGTGATAGTGACATTTTATCTTTTAATTTTTAACGAAAAGAAAATATATCAAAAGTATGAGTCACCAAAGTAAAACTATTTTAATTTTGTCTACATAAATTATCTATTAGACTATAAATAGTCATTGGAAAGCTAAAAGTATTTCCAACATCATAGTATCTTTTTTATAATTTTTAACCATTAAATAAATTAATTTATTTATGACACTATGATGATGCACTGATTACCTCATTAATGAATGGTTTAAATAACATTGAAAGATAATGTAAAATCTAAGACTTAAACTAATCAAAAACCTATTGGATTGTTGGATTTAGAACCCATAAAACCTTATAATCTAAATATATCTTTGTGGGACCATTAAAATCTAAAACACATTTTAAAATAAAGTAACATTTCATGTCATTCCAAGAGTGCCCCTCCTCCCTATTATAAAAGGCCCCCACCTCTACCACCATACCCACACCTCTAAAGCCATTGTCTCTGACAAACTCTGATCATTTTATCTCTCAAAATCCCTCTCCTAATCCTTGAAGCCTTTCCTTAGGCAGAAATATCTTCAAGAAACCATTTTGGTTCAAACCAAGGGGAGTTAGCCGATTTAAAGGTAATGTCTTCTCTTATGTCCTTTTGTTTTATTTTTCTTCTCCAACCCCCTAACCTCTTTTTATTCCTCTATTTTGTATCAAAAATAGTATCTAAAATATACTAGGATTTTTTTATGAAAATTATTTTATTTACACTTACACACACCTCCATCTAATGGTTAAAGAACATACTGTTTCTGTCAATGGTGAATTACTGCCTCACGAAATGGTGATTGTTAAATCTTCTTTTAACACTATTCATGGTGTCCATTAAGATGTCACTATATTTATATATGATATATATTATGTTGATAATTTCCTTATGCTTCTGTATTTTTCATTTATGGCATACCTTTATGGTTTCCATTATGGGAAAAAGTGATAATTTCATTTTAGGAAGTGTGGACTACCGCCCCCTCAAAGTGATTTGATTCGTTAATGCCATATGAGGAATGTATAAAGGATGGATTTCATGGTATTACATATGATATAATACTAGAATTATAATATTCCTTTATATCATTATGATTTCATTCCATTAAATACGAAATAGAAATGAAAGTAGTGTTCATGCGTACATACGGCTTACCGTCTCCATGAAAGGTGCATTTCATTTCTTACCTCTAAATGTTATATAATATTATAAATTCATGTATATAATAAATATATATTATATATATGATATTTATGTCATGAATATAATTCTGAATATAATGGATATTTTACCACATGAACAACTTGTAATTATAAGAAGTTTATTTTTGACTCAAGTACTAAAGATCGAAAAAACGACCGTTATTAACTTAAATAATTACATAATGTTCGTAACATAGTAATAAGTGATATAAAAGGTGTAATGAAATTGAAAAATATTATTATGAAATTATAAATTAGCTCTAGTTTATTATTCAAGAGATTAAAGAACGATTGAGTCATGTCGGATGCGAGGTAATGGAATTCGTCTCAATCTCCATTCGTTGAGGCATAATTTTTTATACACAACATTCTTTTCTATGGTGTATAAACCACTTTGACATTAACTTTTATTTAAAAGGAATCTTTTTATACGAAGCGTTTTACTAAACAAAAAAGGGAATGTTTTTGTCTTACGTATGCGGTGACAACGACTTCTCTACCGTCGTGACCATTATTTGAGTTTTGGCTTCCTCTACAATCCATAAAAATTTTTAAATGAAAAATAAATAGCAGGTTTTACTTTTCTTGTATTTTGGTATTGAAAATGGTTTTGACAATTATTTTATTATATCAATGTGTTTTTGATATCATGTGATTGTAATGTGGAAATGTTATGTTTCCTTTATACATGTTTTATGTGATACGATTATGTTATTGTTCTTGGGAATTTTTTATGAAGACAGGTGGTTCCGTGATAATCTAAGGGAAGGTGAGCCCGTGATAGCTCTCCAATGCATTGGGTAACGTGAAGGAGTTAAATGCTAAGGTTTCTCCAAATAGCTTTAGGGAATATACTTTGATGGGTATTCCAAACATAACCATGAGTGTTACTCCCTACATAAGAATGTTATGAATGCCTCAAGTTACCTTTATGTCTTATGATTTCTATGAGTTATTCATGAATCTTATGATTTTATGAGGTGTGTTAAAGTGCTTATGTATTATGAGTAAAGTATGATTTCATTTATTCTTATGTATACATGGACTAATGTTTTGATTCCTTATTTTTATATCCCTTACTAATCTTTTTATGCCCATCCCATGTTTTTGAAATGATTTTCATAGGTCAAGGGAAAATTTCATTATGTGATGATAGTATCGAGGAAGTGTCAAGAAAGAATCCATGTTTTATTTTAAATATGCCTCCTTTAATGGGAAAAATGAATACTGTCTTTTATGGAAACACCATGTTGAAATGTGGAATGTAATGCATGATTTATGATCTAATTCTCTAAAACTCTAAACCTGAATAGATCTTCAATGTGTATTCTTGAAATATCTCAATATTATGTTATGTTTAAGACTAGGGCCTTATAGTTGGTATTAGAGGTCAGTTTAGATAACATTGGGAGTTAGAATTCTATTAAATGATTATTCAAAAAGAAATTTTTTTATGGTAAAATTGAAAAGATATAGCATTTGAAGATTACCATGTTGCTTAATCTAAAAAATGTTTGTTCAGAATGGTTTTCCACAGAGGAAATAGGGAAGCAGCGCTAGGAAGGCATATGGAAGGAAATGGCCTTCTAAATCAGCATCCTGAGATGGTCATAATTGTAACAGAACTTCTTGATGCAGCAATGACATAGTTGAATCAAGCGATAAATAGTGGTGGAATCCATGGACGAGATCATCCAGATCAACCGTAGATGAACATGTTAGTGGTGGAACATTTCATAAGGCAACATCCCCCATAATTCAGGGGATCATCTGGCCCTATGCTTTCTGAAGGGTTGATTAAAGAACTAGAGAATATTTTCTATGTCATGGGGTGTTCAGACAATCAAAAGGTTAGTCTTGCTGTTTATCATTTTGAGGGTGAAGGAGATCAGTGGTGATCGATGGTTAAAAATATCAGGGACGCAGATGAGATTGATTCTCTTTACTAGGATGAATTCAAATGTAACTTTCATGAGAAATATTTTCCTAAGGCTGTTCGACATAGGATGGAAAACGAATTCTTGTAATTGAGGCAAGAGGACGACTCAAAGGCTTCTTATGAAGAAAAGTTCACTCAATTGGCATGGTATCATCCAAATTTTTTCTGAGACCTTGATAGTAAAATAAATAGATTTTACTCAGGATTAAATCCAAAATATCGAAGGGCTTTAGCTTCTCCATAGTTAAATAGATATGAAAATCTTGTTCGATGTGCTGAGAATGTGGAAATGGAGTTTTTTGATGATCAAGTGTTCTATAATAACCAACAGAAGAAGAGACCGAGGTGGAAGGAGAAAGGGAAGAATCCATCAAAAAGGACTGATGGTATGAAAACTAATTTTTCAGTTTGTGATAAGTGTGCTAAAAAGCATGCTGGGGGATGTCTTTTGAATTCTGGAAAGTGCTACTAATGTGGTAAGATGGGACATAAGGCTCGTTATTTCACTTAAAAAGATCAGGGTGATGGTAAGACAAAATTTGATTTATAGTTAGTGAAATGTTTCAAGTGCAATGAGATGGGTCATTAGGAAAACGAGTGTTCAACAAAGATCTCAAATGATGGGAAGTAGTCAGACTATAAGTAGAAAGGTGTGGTGAAATCATTTGCAACTACTTCATCAGATGTTGGGCCATCAAATGAAGTGGTATCAGGTAATTTGTTTGTTTATTTAGATTATGCCAATGTGTTTTTTGATTCAGGGTCTACACATTCTATCATCTCTGAAACATTTTCTAGTGAATTGGGAATTCCATGTCAAGAAATGACTCCTGAACTTGTGGTAAAAACAGCTGGGGGAAATGTTGAGGCAAAAATAATTTATAAGAATCTTCCTATCCTTATCCGTTGAAACAACCTACATTCAAAACTTATTGTTTTACCTCTTTTAGAGTTTGATGTTATCCTGGTTATGGATTGGATCTCTATTTACCATACTAAGATTGATTTTAGAGCTAAAGAGGTTTCTTTTCAGAAAGACTTTAAGTTTGTGTACAAGAATGAACCCTTACTGTTGATAACATAACAAGAGGTTCAGAAACTTGTTAAAGATGGAAATGATTTTTACCTTGCACATATTGTTGAAAACAAAGGAACCATTCAGATTAATGATGTTCCAGTGGTAAATGAGTATCCTGATGTTTTTCCTAATGAGTTTCTTGGAATAATACCAGATCGGGAAGTTGAATTTACTGTTGACTTAGTTCCTGATGCTAAGACAATTTCAAAACCCTTATCGTAGGAGAAAATTGAACTTTTCGTGTTGAAGGAGAAATTTCATGATTTATTAGTGAAAGGTTTCATTCAACCTAGCACATCACCATGGGGTTCTCCTATCTTAATTTTTTAAAAAAAGATGGTTCAATGAGACTTTGCATTGATTATAGAGCCTTGAATAACATCACTATTAAAAAAAAATATCCTTTTCCTCATATCGATGATTTGTTTCATCAGCTCCAGGGAGCTCAGTATTTTTCAAATATTGACCTGAGATCGGGGTACCATCAGTTAAAGTTAAAGGAAGATGATGTTCCGAAGACTGTGTTTCCTAAAAGATATGGCCATTATGAATTTGTAGTAATGCAATTTGGGTTAACCTATACACCTGCTGTATTCATGGACCTTATTAATATTATTTTCCATGAGTTTCTTGATAAGTTTGTGGTTGTTTTCATTGATGATATTTTGGTTTTTTCTAAATGTAATGAAGAGAATAAAATTCATTTAAGGGTTATTTTAAATACCTTAAAAGAAAATAAATTGTATGGGAAATTTAGAAAGTGTGACTTTTGGTTGCAACAAATTTCTTTCATTGTTCACATTATTTATAAATATGGAATAACTACTGATCCTGAAAAAACAAAGGTTGTTAAAGAATGGACAAGACCCAAAAATGTAACTGAGATTCGTAGTTTTCTTGGTTTAGATGGCTACTACCGAAGGTTTGTTAAAAACATTTCATGGATAACTAGTCCAATGACTAAGCTAACTTGGAAGGGTTTTGAGTTTATCTTGACAAAATAATGTGATGATTGTTTTCAGGAATTGAAAAGAAGATTGGTGAATGCTCCAGTTTTGGAACTACCTTCCAGGAATGGTGAGTTTGTTATCTACAGAGATGATTCATTTAAAGGACTTGGTTGCGTCCTAATGCAGAATGATCAGGTAATTGCTTATGCTTCACGTCAGTTGAAGACTCATGAGGTAAATTACCCTACAAATGATTTGGAATTAGCTGCTATTGTTTTCGCTTTAAAAATTTGGAGGCATCATTTGTATGGAGTAAAGTGTGAAATATATACTGATCCCAAAAGTTTAAATTATATATTCACTCAGAAATAATTGAACAATAGATAGAGGAGATGGATAGAATTAATCATGGATTATGATTGTACAATTTATTACCATCTGGGAAAAGAAAATAAAGTGGCAGATGCTTTGAGTTTAAAAAGCAATGCGTTATTTACGATGTTATGTTTGGAACGTGATCCTTTTGTTAATGATTTGATGAAATTTGGAATAAAATTTGTTGCTGTAGAATGTTATTCTATTTTATTTCAGGTATCAGTGAAATCTTCTCTAACAGACAGAATTATGCAATCACAGAAGCTAGACACTCAGTTGTAGAAAATGGTAGAGATTGTTCAGAAGGGTGTGTTCCTTAAATTCAACATTGATAATGATTGTATTTTGAGATTTGGGAAGAGATTTTATGTGCCTTGTGATTCACAATTGAATAGAGAGTTGTTATGTGAAGATCATAATTCTCTGTTTTCGGTTCATCCTGGCAGTACTAAGTTGTATAATGATTTTCGAAAGTATTACTGTAGGGATGGAATGAAAATAGATATTGCTGATTTTACTATGAAGTATTTGACTTGTAAATCGGTTAAAGTAGAGTGGCAGTTACTGAAAGGGATGCTTCAGCCTTTACTAGTTCCAGAGTGGAAATGGGAGAATATATCCATGGACATCGTTGTGGGGTTTCCGAAGACACCTCAAGGTAATAACGCAATTTGGGTTATTATTGATCGCTTGACTAAATCTTCTCATTTCATTAATATATGAGATACTTTATCACTAGATCAACATTCTTGTTTGTATCTTAAAGGGATAGACAGGTTACATGGAGTTCCCCTCTCCATTGTAGCTGATCGTGATCCCAGGATTACTTATAACATTTGGAAAGGCCTTCATAAGTCATTGGGTACTGAATTAAATTTTAGTACAGCTTTTCATCCTCAATTAGATGGGAAATCAGAATGAAAATTCAGACATTGTAAGAAATTCTATATTTTTTTTTGATGGATTATCAGGGAAGTTGGGACCAACATCTTTCTTTGGTTTAGTTTTCTTATAATAAAAGTTTTCATTCCAGTATACAGATGGAAAAATTTGAAGCATTATATGGCAAGCGATGTCGAACTCCAGCTTTTTGGGATGAAGTAGGTGAAAGGGTGTTTATGGGACCAGAATTGGTATAAGAGTTGGCAGAAAATGGTCAGGTGATACAGAAAAACCTGAGAACATCTCAGAGTAGGCAAAACATTTATGCAGACAACAGGAGGAAGGATCTCTCTTTTGAGGTAGGTGATCATGTCTTCCTCAAAGTTTCACCATGGAAAAGTGTGATGCGATTTGGTATAAAAGGAAAGATAAGTCCAAGGTTCATTGGACCATATGAAATTCTTGAGTGATTTAGATCAGTTTCATACCGAGTGGCTTTACCTCCGAGTTTATCTCGGGTACACTATGTTTTTCACGTTTCAATGTTATGGAAGTACATGCCAGATCCATCTCATGTTTTAAGTCCAGAGGTAGTGCAGCTGGAAGAGAATATATCTTATGAAGAACAACCGGTCCAGATTTTTGACCACAGGGTGCATGTATTGTGGAATAAGGTGATTCTTCATGTAAGGTTTTTGTGGAAAAACCACATGATTGAAGAGGCAACATGGGAATCTGAAAATTCAATGAGGGATAAATATCCCCCACTTATTCAATAAGTAAATGAATTGCGGGGACACAATTTTCTAAAGGGGGGAATTATTTAACATCCCATTTAAGTAAAGAATTATTGATATTCATATATATGTGTATTTATGAATTAGATAGTGTTTTAATGACTTAAAATGTGAATAAATCCAATCTTAAGGATGGAATTCTGTAATATTTTTAAAATATTGTTTCACCGACTTTTGATGGCGAACCATTTTTAAATATATATTTTGACAACTTTATTAGATCTATTTTTGAAAATAAACTTATTATTTAGAATGGGGGCATTGAAATTTACATTGGATAAATTTTTGGTATTTTTCTGACAATGTTCATTTTTTAATGAATAGTTAAAAATACTGCATTTTACTTCAAAACTGCTTTTTCATCAAATTTAATTATATAGATATATTTTCAGTTTAATTTTTTTTAAAGTTTAATTGTAATATATTTTTAAAATTTATCCAATGTTGGTCATTGTAATTAATTTCACTTTTGAATTGGGCATAAACAAGTGCCAAACTTTTGATAGATATTGTTTCAAAAAAACCCGTTATTTATTTTGACAACAGGAATTATTTTTAAAATAATTACTGAAATTTATGTGTTTAGAATTTGGTAAAATGAATTCCATATTTGGAATCATAAGGTCCAAATTATTTAATTAAGACTCTTTTATTTTTGGATATTATGAATAGTAACGACAGTAATTATCTTTAATTATATTGATTAATTAGAAATCGGTTAGTTAAGGGTAATAAAATAATATCATAATAATATAAAATTACCCAAACATGTGTCCTAATTCTACTGGTTGTTTCATGGCTGAACATGGGATGCCTTGTGCGAATCTTTGGGACCACATGTAATCACATATGTGTGATAGTGACATTTTATCTTTTTATTTTTAAAGAAAGAAAAATATAACAAAAGTATGTATCACCAAAGTAAAAAAAATTAATTTTGTCTAAATAAATGATCTCTTTGAATATAAATAGTCATTGGAAATCTAGAAATATTTCCTACATCATAGTATTTTTTTTTCTAATTTTTAGACCATAAAGAAATTAATTTATTTATGACACCATGATGATGCAGCGATTACCTCATTAATGAACGATTTAAATAAAATGAAAATATAATGTAAAATCTAGGACATAAACTTATCAAAACCCTATTGGATGGGTGGATTTCGAACCCATATCACATTATCCTTGAAATATATCTTTGTGGGACCTTTAAAATCCGAAACTCGTTTTAAAATAAAGTAACATTTCATGACTTTCCAAGAGTGCCCCTCCTCCATCTTATAAAAGGCCCCCACCTCTACCATCTTACCCACACCTCTCAAGCCGTTGGCTTGGCCAAACTTTGCTCATTTTATCTCTCCAAAACCCTCTCTTCATCCTAGAAGCATTACCTTAGGCAGAATTCTCTTCAAGAAACCATTTTGGTTCAAACCAAGGGGAGTTTCCCGATTTAAAGGTAATGTCTTCTCTTATGTCCTTTTGTTTTATTTTGCTTCTCCAACCCCCTAAACTCATTTTATTCCTATGTTTTATTACAACACCAGTATCTTAAATATTCTTGGATGTTTTTACCGGAAGAATTTTATTTACACTTACACACACATCCATCTAATGGTTAAAGAACATACTGTTTCTATTAAGGGTGAACAACTACATCATGAAATGATGATTGTTCAATCTTCTTTTAAAACCTTTCATGGTGGCCATTAAGATGTCACTATATTTATATATGACATATATTATTTTTATTTTTTCCTTATGCTTCTGTATTTTTCATTTATGGAATACCTTTATGGTTTCCATTATGGGAAAACACAATAATTTAATTTTAGGAAGTGCAGGCTACCACCCCATCAAAGTGATTTGATTCGTTAATGCCATATGTGGGATGTATAAAGGATAGAGTTAATGGTATTAAATATGATATAATACTTTAATTATAATATACCTTTATATCATTATGAATTCATTCCATTAAATACGAAATTGAAATGAAATTAGCATTCATGCGTACATACGTCTTATCATCTCCATGAAGGGTGCATTTCATTTCTTACCTCTAAATGTTATGTAACATTATAAATGCATGTATATACTGTATATATATTATATATATGATATCTAAGTCATGAATATAATTCTTTATATAATGGATATTTTACCACATGAACAACTTGTAATTATAAGAATTTTATTTTTTACTCAAATACGAAAGATCAACAAAACGACCGTTATTAACTTAAATAACTACATAATGTTTGTAACATGGTAATAAGTGATATAAAAGGAATAATGAACCTAAAAATTCTTCTTAAGAATCTATAAATTAACTCTAGTTTATTATTAAAGATATTAAATAATGATCGAGTCAAGTCAGACACGAGGTAAGGGACATCGTCCCAATCTCCTTTCATTGTGACATATTTTGTTTTATACACAACTTTCTTTTATATGGTGTATAAACCCCTTTAACTTTTTCTTTTATTAAAAATGAATATTTTTATACAAATAGTTTTACTAAACTACAAAATGTATTGTTTTTGTCTTACATATGCGGCGACACCGACTTCTCCACCGCCATGACTATTATTTGAGTTTCAGCTTCCTCTACAAGCCATATTTTTTTTAAATGAAAAATAAATACCATGTTTTACTTTTCTTTTATTTTGGTATTGAAAATGGTTTTTACAATGATTTGATTATATAAATTTGTTTTTTATATCTTGTGATTGAAATTTGGCAATGTTATGTTTCATTTATGCATGTTTTATGTGATACGATTATGTTACGGTTCTTGGGAATTGTTTATGAAGACAGGTGGTACCGTGATAAACTAAGGGTGGGTGATCCCGTGATAGCTCTCCAATTAATTGAGTAATTCAAAGGAGTTAAATTCTATGGTTTTTCTGAAGCGATTTAGGGAATATACTGCGATGGGTATTCCAAACGTAACCATGAGGGTTACTCCCAATGTGAGATTGTTATGAATGCCTCAAGTTACCTTTATATCTTATGATTTCTATGAGTTATTCAGGAATTTTATGATTTCATGAAGTGTGTTAAAGTGAATATGTTTTATTAGTAAAGTATAATTTCATTTATTCTTATGTGTACATGGACTAATGTTTTCATTCCGTATTTTTATATCCCTTACTGAACTTTTTATGTTCATCCCATGTTTTTGAAATGTCTTTCAGAGGTCAAGGGGAAAGTACATGATGTGATGATAGTGTCGACGAAGTGTCAAGAAAGAATCCATGTTTTATTTTAAATATGTCGCTTTTGATGGGAAAAATGAATACTATATTTTATGTAACCACCTTGTTGAAATGTGGAATGTAGTGCATGATTTGTGATCTAATTCTCTAAAACTCTAAACCTGAAAAGAACCTCAATGTGTATTCCTGAAATATCTCAAGATTAAGTAATGTTTAAGGCTGGGTCCTTATACGTTATTAATAATATTAACCACATTTTGAATTTAATATAACATTCAAATTAATCTTATGTATTTTATAGGCATGATATAAGAACAAATTTAATATTTCATATAAATGAAATAATTTTCAAAAAATAATGTTTGGCCTCCTATTAATGGAATAACCCTTTTTAATATAGTTCTTGACATTTTTATATATTTTATTTGAAAAATATAAACTACTTATTTGAAATATAGATATAACAATTTACTTTAGTTTAATTTATGGTATTTACTTAAACAAATATTCTTTTAATGAATAATGTAAAATACTGCATTTTAATTAAAAATAGCCATTTGTTCTAATTTTTTTATATAGATAGATTAATTTTTATTTTTTTTATAGTTTAATTGGTTTAGGTTTTTATTGTTTAATTAAAATTTGTTCATTTTATGTAATTTTATTTTTAAAATCGATTTAAACACATGTCAATCGTTTGATAGTTTTTACTTCTTAAAAACCTATTTTCTATTTTTGACAATAGGAATTAATTTAAAATTAATTTATGGTAACAATATATTTTTAATATTGAAAAAATTGATTCCATATTTGGAATTATAAGTTCTAAATTATGTAAATTTGTCCATTTTATTTTGGGACATTATGAATATTTACTTCTGTAATTATTTTTATTTACCACGATTAAAGGGTAAAAAAGGTAAATAAGGAGAAAAATAATATTATATGAATATAAAAATAACCTAACATGTGTTCTAATATTATTGTATGATTCATATGAGACGCACAAAACCCTTATTCCTAATTTTTCACATTTGAGATCCACTTGGGTGTGAAAATTACATGTTATAATAATTAATTTAAAGTAAAGGGAAATATTACATAAACATGTATCATTTTTTCAAAATAATTTAATTTTGGTTTATATAAATGATATCTTTGAAAATAAATATTAATTATAAATCTAAAAAATATTTCATACATAATTTTATTTTATTTATAACTTTTAGACACTAAATAACTAAATTTATTTATGACATAATGATAATGCAATGATTACCTTATTAATGAAATATTCAAAAAAATGATATCATAAATATTAAAATAATAATAAATTGAATTTTTTGATTTCATACATGAATTTTTTGTATTACATTTACATGTAAGGAATTATTAAATTCCATTGGTTCAAATGAATCATGTTATTATGACCTTAAAATAATCTATTACTAAAATGTGTCAAAGTTGGCATAAATGAGTTTGTAAAACAAGTACTATTTTATTAAATGATATAATTGTTATAAAAATATATGATTCATAAAACATACTTATATAATGTCAAAAATGTCATTAATGATCCACTTGGGTTTTTTTGTCATTTTATTGTAAATATAGTAACCATATATTAAGAAAATTCAGGAAGACATGGTTCGAGTTAATGTTTTTAACTAAGTGTTAAGGCAAAATAATAAGGTTAATTCTAAGACATAAACCTGTCTAAAACCTATTGGTCGATAGGATTTATATCCATAGTCATCTTATATTCTAATTAAATAAGTTTGGAACCATTATAATCCAAAAATTAGTTTATAATAAATTAATATTTAAAGGATTTCCTAACGTGGCCTTCATCTCTCCTTTAATAGGGAACTCCTCCTGTTTTATTCACACCTCAGAAGCCATTTGGCTTAACTAACCCATTCCCAAACTCCAATAGTTCTCACTTTTTTTAGAAAGTTGTCTTGTATAATCATTTTGTACAAATAAAAAAGAGATTCTCAAAAAAGAGGTAATTGTTTTATCACATCTTAGAAAATTCTTGTATTCTTCTACCTCCTATTATTATGTTGTTTCAAAAATAAATGAATAAATATAGAATATTATACATTATAATAAGTTATTATAATAATTTCAAAACCTTATTCCTCCTTTTATCTATCATATGAATAAAAATATCACTATGTGAGTGTACGTATGGCTTACCATCTCCACGCCATGCTGTAATTTTTTATTCACCAATTCTTAATTTGGATGGGTATAATGATTAATATAATTGATTTAAATAATTAATAAAACATGATAATCATTCTGTATAATTAATATACCATCCAATTCAATACCATTTAACCATTAATTGATTGATATCGCCTCTCGTGTGTTCATACGGCTTACCGTCTCCACGACAAGATGTCATTCATTCTCCACGTTAACCATTCAAGAAAAATTTTATAGTGTATATAATAAATGTAACACCCCGACCCCAGTTACCCAGAGTCGGTGCATTACTTCGTAACATTGGCATGATCACAAGAAAGATCAAATCTCGAAAGACCGATTGGTTTAGTAGCCTTGGAAACACTAGATATATTCATAAGTTTTACATTACATCATAAAATGAAAAACTACTACAACAAAATAATGTTTCCACAATCCACACTATTAACCCCTCATAAAATCCCTGCAGGTCATTCATAACTTACTTCTTCACTTCCTGGGAAAAATAAAACATATAAAAGGGGTGAGCTCAAATGCCCAATAAGGATAACAAAATAGCGGAAACTTTCATAAATAAGAATAAACTTTTAAGGCAATGTATAACTAAAACAAAAGCCTTTCAAACATGAACTTTCAACATGGTATGGCATAAATAAAATGAAATGATGCCATTTACTTATTCACATGGATATTCTACTAATCGAATAATCACATGCAAAAATCAATAACCACTTTCATAATGTTGGAATGCATAATGCCAGACTATCATAACCACATAGCCAAGGCCTCGTGCCAAGACTACAAATAAGATTTTGTCAAGGCCTTGTGCCAAGACACTAGTTTGTCTCATGAGACCTACCGATTCATCGAGGAGCTATAGCGGGCTCCACCCGTCACTTATTAAGTCCAATGCATTCCCATATGAAAAGGTTTAAACATAACATAAACATTCGTATTAAAACTAGCATACGAAATGTCAATACTTTCACAATAAACTATGAATGGTATAAAAATAGCACATCCACAGTCAAACATATCACAAAACCTTCAATACAATATAGAAGTTTTGTATCATAATAAATCAACTTCAAATAATCTTAAAATCCATCAAAGGATGTTGACATAGATGAAATCAAAATTCTTTTTAAAGAAATATCTCCTTTTATTTTGAAATCATTTAAGATCCATATAAAATAAAACATTTTCTTTGAAAATATTCTTATAAGCTTGTAAGGAAAGCTTTGAAGATTTTATAACGGCGTAAAATAACCGCACCCGCCATATAAGTTAAAAAAACATTCTTACCTCAATTCTGTCGAAAAGGTTAAAAAGGACCTTGTTTTGAAAACGACGGAAAGATTCCTTTATAAACCTCTTATAAAAAGTCAAAAAAGGGTATAAATGACTTTAACCCATATTCTTGTAAATAGTAAAAATGTTTTCAAATACATTTTTAAGAAACATGGATGTGGATGATAAAGAGATCCCAGTAGATTATTACATATAAACAACCTCGGATAATGAAGAGATTGTGAAATAACCCTTACCAATTTGGTAAATTATGAAACATACAACCCATGAAAGAGGTATCATACAATGAATATGTAAATACACATATATTAGAGTGTATTACACGAAGAATATAATTATGGGCAGTACATACACCACACAAAAGGTGATGGTGGCAATATGGCATGAATCCCACGGGAATAAGGAGTAAGATGAAAACCCCTTACCACGTTAATCAACTGAGTCGCATGGCCAAAAGTTAATAACCACCAAATGATTTACAGAACAACATGAATATAAAGTGAATCATGATAATATATATCAAATGGAAGTACACAATACACCACTTTCAATAATTTAGTAGTGAACAATGGAAATCTCACGGAATTGAAAGTGAGATAAGAGAATCCCTTACCTTGTACTTTTCCTTGGTTGAGGTAGGTTAACCTCCTGTATAATGGTGAAATAATTGTTATTAAATTATACAAGAATCATATATATTAATATGATATCATATATGATCTTTTAACATTGATTTATTAATAATATCTTAGAATTATCATCGTTTCGAGTGTTAACTTACTCATTTTCTTTTATATGTTTTGTTACATAAGCCATGTTTGTTGTATCTTATTCATATCCAGAATGATATCAAGTCCTTAAACATCATTTTTAAATCATAAAATGATAATTATACTTGAATGGATACGATGGAGAATGAATCTCATCGCGTTCGTGGAGACGGTAGTCCGTACGTACGCACGAGCGACAATATCATTCTTTTGATATTAAAATAATATATAAATGAATGGTATATCATATATACAGAATCATTAACATGTTATATTTATTATTTACATGAGTTACACATCATTATTATACCCATCCAAATAATATTATATTGAATAACAATTACACCACGACGTGGAGACGGTAAGCCGTACGTACGCACGTATGGTGACATTTTATTCAAAGGGTGGATAGAATACTGAATATGGTTGTACCATACTTATAATAACATCACAGTATATGTGAGATACTGGAGTTATTATTTTAGAATGGTAAGAACAAAGGAAGAAGAAGTGGAAGAAGAAATGAACTTAGAAATGGGTGGTGAAATCATTACCTCTTCTTCGGGTTCTTCCTTTTGATTTGATCAAAAGGGCTCCTTAGGTTGGCTTTCTGATCAAACTAAGGCCTCTAGGTTGTATTGAGGGATGTTGGTAGAGTATTTGGGCAGAGTTTGGCCGAACCAAAAGGCTTTGAAGGTGTGAAGAAATGAGAAGGAGGAGTGCCCTTTTTATAAGAGGGGTGAGGGGCACCTTTGGAAAAGCTAGAAATATTAATTTATAATAAATTCATATTCGGTTTCTAATGGCTCCAAAGCTTATTATTCAAAGGTTAAGGTGGGGATAGGTCGAAAACCACTCAACCAATAGAATTTAGACAGGTTTGGGTACTTATATTAACCTTATCGTTAAGTATTAACTCTAAGTTAATTAGTTTCACTTTTACAATGTCTCTTTGTATTTTTATATAATATGGTTAATAAACTTACTATATACATCCAAGCGACCCAAAAGTGGTCCATTAATGATTACCCTATCATAATATAAGTCTCTTGGCCGAACCTGAGATTTTTATGAATTTAATATCAATTAATAATATAATATTTGTTTTAAGAACTCTTTTATGTCAATTTTGACACTATTCAATAGTTGATTTTTGTGAAACTCATAACAGATTGATTACTTCGAACAAAGTCCATTAAATAAATCCTAATATATCATATTAGCCTAGAAAATTAGTTTAATTCATTAAAAGTTTCATATTATATTTATTTGGGTATTTATAATATCAATTATTTTAATTTTTCACTATTATAGTAATTACTGCATCATCATTGTGTCATAAATAAAATAAATTATTTAATGTCTAAAAATTATAAATAAAATATCATTATGTAGGAAATCCCTTTATCTTTCTAATGAATATTTATAATCTAAAATCCAACATATAAAACCCTATGTAAAAATTGTTGTTCTAAAAGATATATGCTTGTGTCATTTTTGTATTCATTTTAACTAAATTAAAATAAAGTGTCA
Source organism: Viscum album (assembly GCA_963277665.1). Classification (NCBI taxonomy): domain Eukaryota; kingdom Viridiplantae; phylum Streptophyta; class Magnoliopsida; order Santalales; family Viscaceae; genus Viscum; species Viscum album. The sequence continues at coordinate 1,663,231,043 of OY728123.1, read as the reverse complement.
TTATCACTTACAAGTGGATCCATGGGGTCCCAAAAATTGACACAAAGATGCCCATGGTCGACCATCTATCAACCAATAGGGTTAAGACACGTTTTTAGGGTAATTTAGTATTATTATAATATTATTGTTTTAACCCTTATTTACCGGATTTACCCTTAACCATGGTAAATAAAATATTTACCGCAGTAATTATTCAAAATGTCTAAAAATAAAAGTTACCTATTTACACAATTTGAACATCCTGATTCCAAATATGGAATCCATTTTCCTAAATTCAAAACACATAAGTGGCAGAAATTAATTTAAAATTAATTCCCGCTGTCAAAACAAAAAGCGTGTTTTTAAGAGATAATAACTATCAAAAGATTGACACTTGTTTATGTTCGGTTTAATTGTAAAATTTTGTCTAATGACCAAAATTATATTAAATTATAAAAATATATTCTAAATATACTTTAAAACCACTCAAATTCATAATTTATCACTATTAATTATTTTGATTAAAAAAGTTGTTTTTAATTAAAATTTAGTAATTTTCACTATTCATCAAAATATGAAAGTTATCCGAAAAGTACCAAAATTTCACCTTAGGATAAATTCGATATTCCGAATCCAAAAATGAAGTCCATTTCAAAATATAAAATATATATAATTTCAAAATTTAGGTATTACTATTCATAATGGCTAGTTTAATTAGTTGTGGTGTGTGTTAGAACTCGAGGTTGCGTACAACACACGCTATCGCATTATTCAAAGGGAAACGTACCGTAGAAGCTTGGGGTGTTACATTCTCCCCTCCTTCAAATAATTGCGTCCTCGCAATTTCTAGGGTATTACTGCATAAAAAGACTCGGGTGGTTCTTCATCATAAGTTCCTCGGGTTCCCACGTTGCCTCTTCTATCTTATGATTCCTCCACAAAACTTTTACCAGACGCGTCGTCCGGTTTCTCAGCACTTGTTCTCTCGTATCAAGAATCTTGATGGGCTCTTCGCAATAAGACAGATCGGGTTCCAGTTCTAAATCTTCATAGGTGAGTACATGCGTTGGGTCAGGCATGTATTTTCTCAACAGAGATATGTGGAACACATCGTGAACTTTAGAGAGACTTGGCGGCATTGCCAATCGGTAAGCTACAGCCCCAATTCGTTCTAGAATTTCGAAAGGTCCGATGTACCTGGGACTCAATTTACCTTTCTTACCAAAACGTATGACTCCCTTCCACGGAGATACCTTTAGGAAAACATGATCACCGACTTGAAATTCCAAATCCTTCCTTCGATTATCGGCATAGCTCTTCTGCCTACTTTGAGCTGCTTTGATGTGATTTTGGATTACCTTCACCTTTTCCACCGTTTCCTCCACCAGTTCTGGGCCTACAATTTTTCTTTCACCAACGTCATCCCAACAGGTTGGTGTACGACATCTCTTTCCGTATAACGCTTCATATGGTGCCATCTGAATACTCGAATGGAAGCTATTGTTATAGGAAAATTCTACTAGTGGTAAATATTGATCCCACATACCCTGAAAATCAAGTGAGCAAGATCTCAACATGTCTTCTAAGGTCTGAATAGTCCGTTCTGATTGTCCGTCTGTCTGAGGGTGGTAAGCAGTGCTCAAATGAAGTTCAGTATCTAGGGATTTCTGAAGACTTTTCCAAAATCTTGAAGTAAAACGGGGATCACGATCAGAAACAATCGATAGTGGTACTCCATGAAGTCTCACAACTTCATTAATGTATAGTCTTGCTAGACGTTCCAGGGGTAGATCTTCTCTTATAGCAAGAAAATGTGCTGACATGGTAAGACGATCAACAATAACCCATATTGCATCATTCCTTCTAGGAGTCTTTGGTAGCCCCATGACAAAGTCCATTGTAATATTGTCCCATTTCCACTCCGGTATGGGAAGAGGTTGCATGACTCCTCCAGGCTGTTGCCTTCCAGCTTTCACTTGTTGACAAACCATACATCTTGACACAAAATCAGCAATCTCCCTCTTCATGTTGTCCCACCAAAAACGTTCCTTCAAATCTCTATACATTTTGGTGCTCCCAGGGTGTATAGAGAAATTGGAACTATGAGCATCATCCAGCAATTCCCTTTTTAGATCAGGTATATTGGGAACACAAAGTCTCTTCCCGAATTTCAAAATTCCACCTTCATACGCAAAGTCTCTCAATCTCCCATCATTCACAGCTTTAATCTTCTTTTGGAATTCTTCATCATCAGTCTGAGAACTCTTAATCCTTTCTAGTAAAGATGGTTTGGCAACCATTTGAAAAAGCATTGATGTTTCTCCTTCCCTGGTTATTCCCATGTCCATCTTCACTAGCTCCATGAAAATTGGATCCCTTTCAATTCTCATATTGTTCAAAACTCCATGGTCTTTTCTACTCAAAGCATCTGCCACCTTGTTTGCCTTCCCTGGGTGGTAGTGTATCGTACAATCATAATCCTTGAGTAATTCAAGCCATCTCCTTTGCCTCATGTTGAGTTCTTTTTGTGAGAAAATATACTTCAAACTCTTGTGATCAGTATAAATCTCACATTTTTCACCATAGAGGTAGTGCCTCCATATTTTCAAAGCAAAGATCACTGCTGCTAACTCGAGATCATGAGTAGGATAGTTTTGTTCATGAATTTTCAACTGTCGTGATGCATAGGCAATAACTCTATCATTCTGCATAAGGACACAGCCAAGTCCTTTCTTTGATGCATCACTATAAATAATGAACCCATCATTCCCCGATGGTAGAGTCAATATAGGAGCATTGACTAATCTTCTCTTCAGTTCTTCGAAACATTCTTCACACTCTTTTGTCCAAACAAATTTAACTCCTTTACGTGTGAGCTTCGTTAATGGGTTAGCCAATCGGGCAAAATTCTGGACGAAACGTCGATAATAACCTGCCAAACCAATAAAACTACGTACCTCAGTTATACTCGTAGGTGCTGGCCATTCTTGGATTGCCTTGGTCTTAGAAGGATCAACAGAGATTTCATCTTTAGAGACAATATGGCCAAGAAAAGAAATCTCCTGAAGCCAGAATTCACACTTGCTAAACTTCCCATATAATTCATGCCTCCTCAGAGTCTTCAAGATAATACGCAAGTGATTTTCATGATCTTCGTAGGTTTTGGAGTATACCAAGATATCATCAATAAATACCACCACAAATTCATCGAGATACTCCTTGAAAACTCTATTCATCAGATCCATGAATACAGAGGGTGCATTAGTCAATCCAAACAGCATTACAGTAAACTCGTAATGCCCGTACCTGGTTCGAAATGCTGTTTTCGGAATGTCTTCCTTCTTTACACACAACTGATGGTATCCAGATCGAAGGTCAATCTTTGAAAAGTATTGAGCTCCATGCAGTTGGTCAAATAAATCATCAATACGAGGTAGGGGATACTTGTTCTTTATCGTTATAGCATTGATCTCCCTGTAATCGATACATAACCTCATAGATCCATCTTTCTTTTTAACAAAAAGAACAGGGGCTCCCCATGGAGAAACACTAGGGCGAATAAATCCCTTATTACTCAATTCCGCTAGTTGTTTCTTTAGTTCGAATAGCTCTACAGTGGCCATTCTATAAGGGGTCTTCGATATAGGCCTTGATCCAGGAATCAAATCAATAGAAAACTCAACTTCTCGTTCTGGAGGATGTCCAGGTAAATCTTCCGGAAATACATCTACAAATTCTTTCACAATAGGTACATCCTCTATTTGAACATTCCTTTCCTCACCGACAGTTATTTCATTCTCTTCCTCCCCGATAATTGAATTAAGTTGAGCTACAGGGGGTGGATCTAAATAAGAATTAGGTGGTGACGATTCTGCTCTAAAAATAAGGTGCTCCTTATCATTATCATCAAGAATCGTAACCTCTTTCTTCTTACAATAAATCTTCGCATCATAGTCCGAAATCCAGTCCATACCGAGGATTATATCAAACTCAATCATAGGTATGACGATGAAATCAGCAGATAAAGAAAATTTATGTGCTCTAATGGGGACTGATTCACAAAACTTTGTTGCAACGATACTTCCCTTAGGAGTTTTAACTGACAACTCCCTTATTAAATCAAATTGTAAATATCTAATTTTCTTAGCAAACTGGGAAGATATGAAACAATGCGATGATCCAGAATCAAATAATGCATTTGCTAAACTTGAGGAAACCATTAAATTACCTGCCACCACGTCTTTCGGAGCTTCTACCTCATCAGTAGTGATAGCATAAGCCTGGCCTTGATCCCTTGGCCTTTTCTGAGGTAAGTTCTCCTGACGCTTAGGACATGCATTTGCATAATGTCCCATCTCCCTGCAATTGTAGCACTAAACGTTGGTAGCTTCCTTCTTCCCCTTGCAATCATGAGCTTGGTGGCCTTTTTCACCACACTTGTAACAGACTCCCATTCCCTTCAAGCAAGTACCAGGATGTTTCTTCCTGCATTTACCACAAGATGGATATTCAACCTTTCCCTTCTTCCCCTTATTTCCATTCCCAGATTGATCAGCAGGTCTCTTCTTCTCTTGCTTTGCTTTAAAGTCATAAGACTTAGAGAATTCCTTTTCGGTCTTGATAGCACATGAGACAATGTCTTCGTACGATGAAAAGGATTGTGAGACTAATGCTCGACGGAGAAATGGTTTTAACCCATCAAAGAAACGATCAATCTTACTTCTTGGGTTGCGAATATAATCACCAGCGTACCTCGCTAACCTTGTAAAGTTAGCCTCATACTTTGTGACATTCTCATCCTCCTTTTGTCTCAGACTCAGAAATTGTCTTTCCATATCTTCTCGATGGTCGCGAGGAAAGTATTTTTCTAAAAACAGATCTTTGAACTCCCTCCATTCCATGTTTGATACTTCATCATCTTCCTTCATGTTTTGAATCAATGACCACCATTGATCAGCATCTCCAGTGAGGCGGTAAACTGCCATGGTAACTTTTTCCCTTTCACTACTCCCCAAAGCCTGAAATATTTTCTCTAGGGAAAATATCCATTGCTCAGATACTAAGGGATTTGTACTCCCATTGAACGTTGGTGGTTGTTGTCTCATGAATCGATCTAACATTGATCCTCCACGCTGCGGATCAGGGTGCTCCATACGGGTAAGGTTATTATTCATAACCTGAGTAAGTTGTCCCAGTACGGTGATTAGCTGATCAGCACCAGTTGCATCACCAGCCCCACTATAATTATCTTGAGCAGGAGGGCAATCCCTACATGGAGTGCGTGCATTGATACGGTTTCCATTTCTTCCACTAGGCGCCATTTCTAAAAAATGGCATAAACTAGATCAGTTTATGCATCAAAATACATAATCCCATACTTATAAAACACTAAACATAAATTGAACTATCTATGGATATAATCCATAATCATAAATATGTTTTCTTTGAGGAAGTATATACTCATAAACCCTTCATAATGATTTGTAAAGAAAGTGAGAGTTATCCTAAGCATATCCCCCGGGAGTGTCGTAACCAAGAGTGCAGCAAGGCCCGTTGTCGTGCACCAGTTCCCGTTCGAGTCTAGCTCAAAGCGGTGTTTTCGGGTTTTACCCCTAGGTACTTCTGTGCCAGAGCCGCCTCTACCTGCTCGTATCCAGACAGGGATGTATTGCTCGGAAAATTCACAAAGTCTCTACAATACCAAAATTCTAGGAAGTTCTTCTATACTAATCCTCAAAGTTCATCTTAAGTCTATGTGCTCTAATCAGAGTTTATCTAAATCTAGCTTCCAAGGTTTGTACTAAACTTCCTCTGATACCAACTGTAACGCCCCGACCCCAGTTACCCAGAGTCGGTGCATTACTTCGTAACATTGGCATGATCACAAGAAAGATCAAATCTCGAAAGACCGATTGGTTTAGTAGCCTTGGAAACACTAGATATATTCATAAGTTTTACATTACATCATAAAATGAAAAACTACTACAACAAAATAATGTTTCCACAATCCACACTATTAACCCCTCATAAAATCCCTGCAGGTCATTCATAACTTACTTCTTCACTTCCTGGGAAAAATAAAACATATAAAAGGGGTGAGCTCAAATGCCCAATAAGGATAACAAAATAGCGGAAACTTTCATAAATAAGAATAAACTTTTAAGGCAATGTATAACTAAAACAAAAGCCTTTAAAACATGAACTTTCAACATGGTATGGCATAAATAAAATGAAATAATGCCATTTACTTATTCACATGGATATTCTACTAATCGAATAATCACATGCAAAAATCAATAACCACTTTCATAATGTTGGAATGCATAATGCCAGACTATCATAACCACATAGCCAAGGCCTCGTGCCAAGACTACAAATAAGATTTTGTCAAGGCATTGTGCCAAGACACTAGTTTGTCTCATGAGACCTACCGATGCATCGAGGAGCTATAGCGGGCTCCACCCGTCACTTATTAAGTCCAATGCATTCCCATATGAAAAGGTTTAAACATAACATAAACATTCGTATTAAAACTAGCATACGAAATGTCAATACTTTCACAATAAACTATGAATGGTATAAAAATAGCACATCCACAGTCAAACATATCACAAAACCTTCAATATAATATAGAAGTTTTGTATCATAATAAATCAACTTCAAATAATCTTAAAATCCATCAAAGGATGTTGACATAGATGAAATCAAAATTCTTTTTAAAGAAATATCTTCTTTTATTTTGAAATCATTTAAGATCCATATAAAATAAAACATTTTCATTGAAAATATTCTTATAAGCTTGTAAGGAAAGCTTTGAAGATTTTATAACGGCGTAAAATAACCGCACCCGCCGTATAAGTTAAAAAAACATTCTTACCTCAATTCTGTCGAAAAGGTTAAAAAGGACCTTGTTTTGAAAACGACGGAAAGATTCCTTTATAAACCTCTTATAAAAAGTCAAAAAAGGGTATAAATGACTTTAACCGATATTCTTGTAAATAGTAAAAATGTTTTGAAATACATTTTTAAGAAACATGGATGTGGATGATAAAGAGATCCCAGTAGATTATTACATATAAACAACCTCGGATAATGAAGAGATTGTGAAATAACCCTTACCAATTTGGTAAATTATGAAACATACAACCCATGAAAGAGGTATCATACAATGAATATGTAAATACACATATATTAGAGTGTATTACACGAAGAATATAATTATGGGCAGTACATACACCACACAAAAGGTGATGGTGGCAATATGGCATGAATCCCACGGGAATAAGGAGTGAGATGAAAACCCCTTACCACGTTAATCAACTGAGTCGCATGGCCAAAAGTTAATAACCACCAAATTATTTACAGAACAACATGAATATAAAGTGAATCATGATAATATATATCAAATGGAAGTACACAATACACCACTTTCAATAATTTAGTAGTGAACAATGGAAATCTCACTGAATTGAAAGTGAGATAAGAGAATCCCTTACCTTGTACTTTTCCTTGGTTGAGGTAGGTTAACCTCCTGTATAATGGTGAAATAATTGTTATTAATTTATACAAGAATCATATATATTAATATGATATCATATATGATCTTTTAACATTGATTTATTAATAATATCTTAGAATTATCATCGTTTCGAGTGTTAACTTACTCATTTTCTTTTATATGTTTTGTTACATAAGCCATGTTTGTTGTATCTTATTCATATCCAGAATGATATCAAGTCCTTAAACATCATTTTTAAATCATAAAATGATAATTATACTTGAATGGATACGATGGAGAATGAATCTCATCGCGTTCGTGGAGACGGTAGTCCGTACGTACGCACGAGCGACAATATCATTCTTTTGATATTAAAATAATATATAAATGAATGGTATATCATATATACAGAATCATTAACATGTTATATTTATTATTTACATGAGTTACACATCATTATTATACCCATCCAAATAATATTATATTGAATAACAATTACACCACGACGTGGAGACGGTAAGCCGTACGTACGCACGTATGGTGACATGTTATTCAAAGGGTGGATAGAATACTGAATATGGTTGTACCATACTTATAATAACATCACAGTATATGTGAGATACTGGAGTTATTATTTTAGAATGGTAAGAACAAAGGAAGAAGAAGTGGAAGAAGAAATGAACTTAGAAAAGGGTGGTGAAATCATTACCTCTTCTTCGGGTTCTTCCTTTTGATTTGATCAAAAGGGATCCTTAGGATGGATTTCTGATCAAACTAAGGCCTCTAGGTTGTATTGAGGGATGTTGGGAGAGTATTTGAGCAGAGTTTGGCCGAACCAAAAGGCTTTGAAGGTGTGAAGAAATGAGAAGGAGGAGTGCCCTTTTTATAAGAGGGGTGAGGGGCACCTTTGGAAAAGCTAGAAATATTAATTTATAATAAATTCATATTCGGTTTCTAATGGCTCCAAAGCTTATTATTCAAAGTTTAAGGTGGGGATAGGTCGAAAACCACTCGACAAATAGAATTTAGACAGGTTTGGGTACTTATATTAACCTTATCTTTAAGTATTAACTCTAAGTTAATTAGTTTCACTTTTACAATGTCTCTTTGTATTTTTATATAATATGGTTAATAAACATACTATATACATCCAAGAGACCCCCAAGTGGTCCATTAATGATTAACCTATCATAATATAAGTCTCTTGGCCGAACCTTAGATTTTTAGGAATTTAATATCAATTAATAATATAATATTTGTTTTAAGAACTCTTTTATGTCAATTTTGACACTATTCAATAGTTGATTTTTGTGAAACTCATAACAGATTGATTACTTCGAACAAAGTCCATTAAATCAATCCTAATATATCATATTATCCTAGAAAATTAGTTTAATTCATTAAAAGTTTCATATTATATTTATTTGGGTATTTATAATATCAATTATTTTAATTTTTCACTATTATAGTAATTACTGCATCATCATTGTGTCATAAATTAAATAAATTATTTAATGTCTAAAAATTATAAATAAAATATCATTATGTAGGAAATCTTTTTATCTTTCTAATGAATATTTATAATCTAAAATCCAACATATATAACCCTATGTAAAAATTGTTGTTCTAAAAGATATATGCATGTGTCATTTTTGTATTCATTTTAACTAAATTAAAATAAAGTGTCATTATCACTTACAAGTGGATCCATGGGGTCCCAAATATTGACACAAAGATGCCCATGGTCGACCATCTATCAACCAATAGGGTTAAGACACGTTTTTATGGTAATTTAGTATTATTATAATATTATTTTTTTAACCCTTATTTACCGGATTTACCCTTAACCATGGTAAATAAAATATTTACCGCAGTAATTATTCAAAATGTCTAAAAATAAAAGTTACCTATTTACACAATTTGAACATCCTGCTTCCAAATATGGAATCCATTTTCCTAAATTCAAAACACATAAGTGGCAGAAATTAATTTAAAATTAATTCCCGCTGTCAAAACAAAAAGCGTGTTTTTAAGAGATAATAACTATCAAAAGATTGACACTTGTTTATGTTCGGTTTAATTGTAAAATTATGTCTAATGACCAACATTATATTAAATTATAAAAATATATTCTAAATATACTTTAAAACCACTCAAATTCATAATTTATCACTATTAATTATTTTGATTAAAAAAGTTGTTTTTAATTAAAATTTAGTAATTTTCACTATTCATCAAAATATGAAAGTTATCCGAAAAGTACCAAAATTTCACCTTAGGATAAATTCGATATTCCGAATCCAAAAATGAAGTCCATTTCAAAATATAAAATATATATAATTTCAAAATTTAGGTATTACTATTCATAATGGCAAGTTTAATTAGTTGTGGTGTGTGTTAGAACTCGAGGTTGCGTACAACACACGCTATCGCATTATTCAAAGGGAAACGTACCGTAGAAGCTTGGGGTGTTACAATAAATAAGCATGAAATATATGAGATAATATTTCTAATTTATTTATGTTTACATATATATATATATCATTTACTTTCTTCTATTCAGTTCAAAAATGAAACAGAGGCAGCGTTCATGCGTACATACGATCTACCATCTCCATAAATGATGTATTCAATTTAATTTATCTATCTATTATATGTTTATTTATAATAAATATATGTGATATATAAATCATTTTCTACATTATTAAAGTATTAAATTCACGATCTATGTAAAAATATTAAGAATTACAAGGAAAACACGTATGAAAAATAAAACGATTTTTACCAAAAACATTCCCTTAACATGTGATTGAAGAATTAACGGGTAATATAAATTCATAAGTAAATAATATATGATATCATAAATATTATTATGGTTTAATAAAAAATTTAATAAATTGTTTAAATCCACTATTTTGGAGTTTCGAACATATATGGAAGAAATTGGACCTAAGGTAAGGGATAATTTTGCAATCTCATTATTATCAGAGATTGTTTATTCGTATGTATTTACTGTGGTATATTAATCATAAATGTTCATTATATAATACTATTTATATTATTCTACTATTTTTTAAAATTCACTTTTACCCATTCATGGATTTTTATTAAACGGTGTGAAGTAATCATTATTTTGTTTTATATACAAGGTACTTTTTGACTTTTTTTATTACAGTATGGGAGGAATATTTTTTAAACTTATATTGAATGAATGGATTTTTACATCTTCATAACATCATATTTCCTTGAATATTCCTCTACAAGATTTAAATTTTATTTTAATTTAATTATTTTCTTTTAGAATTTCATGGAAATTTCAGAAAAGAAAATGCTTTTGAAGAAGAATGGATATTTTCCTCAACAATTAAATTCATGTTTTTTATCAAAATTACTTTCCATCTAAGATGATTCTCATTATATAGGGTTATTTTTTATCCTTATTAGTAATATGATTATTTTGTGTTAATTATGTAAAGGTATTTTATATGTACTACGTTACGATGGAATGATTTTTAAGAAAACCCTTTTTTTTCTTGGGCTATGCTATGATTAATGATTTATGTTTTTTGTTGCACATGTAAAAATGATTTCATTATGAGATGGGTAGGGACTGTATCTCCATCCAATGAATTGGGTAATGATTAATATTTCATTATATACACATGATAGGAACTATAAGTAAATATGGATTAGTAATACTGGTCTGGAATAGTACGTAAATCCTGTTCAGTAATACATGGCTTGAACGGGAAGTAAACGAGGTTTAGTAATTGACTTTTTCCACTACGAATGTTTTCTATAATTCCATGTTTTATGCCAATGAAATATTATTATGAATAATGTTTCTTTTGGATCTTCATCTTACGTACTGCAATGATTTATTTCATGACTCGTGATTTTGATATTTAAACATTATGTTCATGTTTTTTCATTCTTATGTTTATGGGTTTTTCGCCATGTTTTCTCTTATAGAGCATTTGAGCTCACCCTTTTTTATGTTTTACTTTCCCTGGGATATATATAATGGCTTTAGGTTGTTAAAAAAAGGGGGAGATCTTTATGGGAGATGTTAAACATATTTCAAGAAGTTATAAGATTGTGTTTGATGTTTCCAAAGACACTAAACTAATACAATCATTGAAAATATATTTTTTCCATGTATTATGTATTATTAAAAATCAACGTAATTTTCATTTACGTGAAGCTTGGGTCATTACAGTAGGTATCAGAGTGACGGTTTTGTGAAAATATTAAAACTATTATGAAAAAACTTTAGTGTGATCCTTAGATATATTTATAATGATATTTCTAAGAAGGTAATAATGATAATTCAAGTATAGGATACAATCATAGAGTATTTGTGATAATCATGGATTTCCTTAGATTCAACCTAAGATATCATAGATTGAAATATTATAAATCATTTTCCTTACTTATGTGTTTTTAATCTCTGATATGTATTTCTCAACCATTTCATTCTGGTTTTATGTCATATCCAGGACTACATGGAACTTTTTTAATCATTTAATGATTCATATGTGGAAATTATCGGAATAATGAAGATCGATTTCCTAAAAGGAAATATCATGAAGATGATCATGAAGATGGTACAAGTACTGGTCATACTATTGAGGATAAAGAGATTTTAGATGGAATGTGAAAGTTATATGATGTTCTACCATTGTTTTCTATATTAAACCAATGAATCTTGAGTTTAAGAAACCTTAAGACATGATTAATATGTTAGGAGAGACGAAGATGATGGATCCTGAGTAATAGTGTAAGAACAAATTTGGATGACTGAGGGGTATATGTTTCGAATTTCAAATATTATATTATATGAATCATGAAATATATAACTGTTTTCAGTATAAGTATTTAATTAATGATTGTAATGGATATGTTCAATAGTTCTGTGAAGACACAAAATTGATTTAAGGGTAATGTGATATATTTTGAAAACACATGACTATAAAAAAGATAACCCTTAATAATTCACTTATTTTTAGATAATGATATTTTCATAAAGATATGTTGGATTTGAATATGAAAATTGGATGATGCTTGTTTCTTGGGAACTAATAATGGAGTTATAGAAAATTGAGTTACGATATCATGGGTGAAGTACAAAACTAATTGGTACATAATGAATATATCCACAAAAATTGTTATTTGGAAACATGTATGCTTTCAATAAGGATATATAGATATTTAGGTTATTACCATGACTCAAGTGAATACAAGATGAAGCCATTCAATTTTTTTTAATGTGACAAACAAGATATATATTATCATATATGGGGGATAGATGATGGTATTCACATGATTGATATATGACCATTCTTGTAAATATTTTGTACGTAGTGTTTGGATATATGTATTTCGGATAAGCCTAAATGATTGGATTGGATAAGATTTACATCAAATAGTACTGTTTAAGGAAAATAAAATTTAATATTATGTATAGAATGTTATAATAGTATAGTTCTACAAAAATGATAACCCGTAGGATGGGCGATAACACCTCGTGTCAGACAAGGCTATGAGAATCTAACCCACAATTTAAGTAAGATAGGCCTTTTTCACATACTACTGGCCTACGAGAATTCCATGGTTAGTATAAATTAGTTTTATATTATTTAAGAGGCATGATACATGAATAATTAGTCCATTTTTTGAACCATATATGATTAATATCACCATAGATGTACTTATGTATATTTGATAACTTTAGATAACCATTTCATGATAATGATATATGGAATTACCAATCATTATATTTATGGATCGCATGCTCTGAAAACACTTCATGAATGAAAAAATCAATTTCATTTCATTGAATTAGATATGAAGAGGAAATTGTTCAAGGCACGCACACCGATAAGATTGTACTAAAATCATGTAAGTATTTATTCTCATGTTCTTCAACATAAGGAAAAAGATCTTAAAACAAAAAATGTTATACTAGTACCTTCTTATCTGATGAATTAGATTGCCCCTTTAATCATTGTAGATTTATGGCTTTCTAGTTGTCAAATTTCTCCAAACCATATTTTATGTCACTAGCCATCATAACTCGATGGTCATATTTTTTTTACATATCCATGTTTTCACTTCCCACCTATGTTTTTCTATATGTAAACCTAGTGATTAGTTACATTGCGTAACAATTATGTTTTTAAATTTCTTTTTTAAATCATGTTTTATTATTTTTTTTCGATTTGGGATTCCATGAATGAAAATTTCATGTATTAACCCTTGTATTACCATGAAGAATTTCGAGGGAAAAATTCATTTTAAGGGTTTGTATAATGTAACCCCTTGAATTTTTATGGGGCCTTTTCAAATAAATTAAAATTTTCATTCATATCATGAAATTCACTAAATCAGACATTTCTTACACACTAAACTGACTTATCATATATTACACACAACATCATGTTTTCATAAGATACCCACAACACTAATTATATATTTTATTCAATGTAATAAAGAACTATGTTTGGATTATGGTATACATAAATCCGAAGGAATTTTTCAATACATGCAACACTGACTTTGTTTGTGTTACACGCAAGGTAGGCCTTCCTAAAAATCTTATGTTGTATGCAATACTGAGTTTCACTAAACAATGATATATTATTAAAATATTACTATTTCATGGGATATAAACAATCCGTTATGAATAGTATTAACCACTTTATTAAGTTTATATAACATCTACATTAATCTTATGTATTTCTTTAACCATTATATAAGGACTAATTTAGTTTTTCTTATAAAAGATGTATTTTTTAAAAACTGGAGTTTGGCCACCTTTTGATGGCGCACCCATTTTGAATATATTTTTTAACACATTTATATATTTTATATGAAAATATATATATATTATTTAGAATAGGAACATAAAAATTTACTTTCATTTAATTTTTTGTATTTTATGACAAAATTCATTTATTAATGAATAGTGAAAGCTAATATATTTTTATTCAAAACAGATTTTTCGCCAAATTTATTTATATAGTTAGATTATATTTTTAATTAGTTTAAAAGTTTAATTGGATTATGATTCTATCATTCAATTAAATTTTGTTCATTGTAAGTAATTTTACATTTAAATTGCATATAAACACTTGCCAATCTTTTGATAATTTTTACTTCATAAAAACCCGCTTTCTGGTTTTGAAAAAATGAATTAATTTTAAATTAATTTCATCTAATTATCTATTTTTAAAGTATAAAAATGGATTCCATATTTTTAATCATATGGTCCAAATTATGTAAATATGTCACTTTTCGGACCTTATGAATAGTAACTCCAGTAATTATTTTTACTTACCACGATTAAAGTTTAAATTAGGTAAATAATGGTAAATATAATATTACAATACTATAAAACTACCGTAACACATGTCCAAATATTATTTTATAAGTCATAAGAAGCCAAAAAAAACGTAGACTTAATTTTTGGCATTTCATAACAACTTGGGTGTGAAAATGACATGTTATAATACTTAATTTAATGTGATGGGAAATATATCATAGACATGTATATTTTTACTAAAAAAATTATTTTGGTCTATATAAATGATGCCATTGATTATAAATAGTAATTATAAATATAAAAACATTTCATAAATAATGGAGTTTTATATATAATTTTTAGATAATAAATAAATAAATTTATTTATGACACGATGATGATGTAGTGACAATCTAATTAAAGAAATATTGACATAATTGATATTATAAATATTAACATAATTATAATTTGAAAATTTTAATGTCATCCATGAATTATTTGGATGACCTAGACATTTTAGGGATGATTTACTTTTTTTTAAGAATAATTTTTTTATGACTTTAACAAAAATCAATTACTAAATAGTGTCAAAATTTACATAAATGAGTTTTTAAAACAAATATTATTTTATTTAATGATATTATTGACCTAAAATTCTAATATCCATCCATAAAAATTATATAATGTAAAAAAATCATTAATAATCATATTGTGTTTTTATTGGCATTTTATTGAAACTATAGTAACCATATATTAAGAAATGCTTGAAGTGAGCGGAAGAGTTAATTTTTTTAACTAAGTGTTAAAGATAAATGTTAATGTTACTTTTCTGACCTAAACATGTCTAAAACCTATCAATTGAGATTATTTAGACCCCTCTGCATATTATATTCTAAATAAATAATATTTGGATCCTTAAAAACCTTAAATCAATTTACAATAAATTAATATTTAAATACATTCCTAAAGTGACCCTCACCTCTCCATTAAAAGGGCACTCCTCCTTCTCTTTTATTCACACATCCAATGCCATTTTTTTGGCCATCCCCTACTCCGATATCCTCACAACATCCCAAAATTACTCTTAGAGGCCACAATTTTCTTATAAATCTATCTTGTAAAGACCATTTCTGCATATCAAAAGAGGATACTTGAAAACGAGATGATTGTTTTATCACCTCTTTCAAAAAATTATTCATATACTTAATCTTCTTATGTTGTTTCAATACTAAATTAATAAATATATTATATTATAAATTAATAGAGGTTATTATAGTTATGTTAAAACATTAAAACACATTTTATCCATCCTATGAATAACAGTGTCACCTTGTGTGTGTACAGATAGTGTACCATCAGCTCGCTGTGGGGTAATTTGTTATTCAACAATACTTAATTTGGATTGGTATAATGATGATTATAATGGATTTAAATAATGAATATAATATGATAATTATTATTTATAATTAATATACTATCCACTTAAATACTATTTAACCATTAAGTGAATGATATTGTTGCTCGTGCATACGTACAAGCTATCGTCTCCATGATGCGATGAGATTAATTCTCCATAATAACCATTCAAGAATGGTTATAAAGTAAATATAATAAATAAAAATGAAATATATGAAATTAATTATATTGTATTTATGTATGTATATAAATATATATCATTTACTTGTTTCAATTCAATTCAATAAGGAAACGGAAGCATCGTTCATGTGTACGTACGACCTACCGTATCCATGAAAGGTGTATTCCATTTCATTTATTTATCTATTATAAAAACTTATATACTGAATATTAATGATATATAAACAATTTTTTACATTTTAGAAGTAATTAAATCACAATCTAATTAATAAGATAAATAATGACAAGTCAACACATGTATTATACATTAAATGATTAATGCCCAAAACAATGCTTTAAATGGATTTGATAAATAAAAGGATAATATAAAGACATAAGTGAATTTTATGTGATATCATAAATATTATTAGGGTTATTTTACATGTTAATAATATAATTAAATCCAATATACAAATTTTTTGGTCACACACATAAGAAATTGGACTTAATGTAAGGGATAACATTTCAATCTCATTATTATCCTAGATTGATTATTCGTAAGTATTTATTGAGGTATATTTATCATAGAAATAAACTATATAATACTATTTATATTATTCTAAGATTTTTTTTGAAATTAAAAATTTCCCATTGGTGAGGTTTTGTTAAACTGTATTGGAGAAATCTTTCTTTTGTTTTCCATATGAGGTACTTTTTGACATTTCAGAAAAGAGTACAAGAAGAATGTTTTTAACTTATATATCATGAATATATTTTTACACCTTTATAACACCTTATTTCCATGAAGCATACTCCCAAAGATTTCAAGTTTATTTACAAAACAATATTTTCATTTAAAATTGGTAGCATTTTTAGAAAAGAAAACATTTTTGATGAAGAAATCATATTTTCCTCAATAATTAAATTGTATAATTTTATCAAAATTATTTTATATCTAAGATGATATATTTACATAGGGTTATGTTTATATCCCAATAATTACAATGGTTTTATTTTTTTAATGATGGAATGGAATTTTATATGGATTATGTAATGATGGGATGATATTTAAAAAAACCCATTTTATTTCTTTGGTTATGCTATGATGAATGCATTACGTTTTTGTGGAACATGTAATAATTATTTCATTATGAGATGGTTGGGGTCTATATCTCACTCCAATGTAGTGGGTAATGATTTTTATCTCTTGATAGAGACTTTACTGGAACCGAAAGTAAATATGGTTCAGTAATATAGGGCTAGAACAACAAATAAATTTGGTACAGTAATACATGACTGGAATAGAAAGTAAACCTGGTTCAGTAGTGGACTTTGTCTAGTATGATGGTCTTGGAAGACGATTCTTGGATACTATGGAAATCATATTATGTGTGTATTAGTTTTCCACAATTTCATATTTTTTCCCATCCTCTATTATCATGGTTAATGTTTCATTAGGATATGTGCCTTATGTACTGCCACTATTTATTTCATGAATCAAGATTTTGATATTTAAACTTTATATTAATGTTTTTACATTATTATGTTTATGGTTTATTCTCCATGTTTACCCTTATTAATCATTTGATCTCAGCCTTTTTTGTTTTTTCTTTTCACTAGGATATAAATAAATTTTTTAGGTAGGAATACAAAAGGGGAAGATCTTTAAGGGAGATGTTGACGATCTTTTACCTGGTTAAAATGTTATTTTCCAATTATCCAATGAAACTAAACTAATATAGTTGTTGAGAATCTGTTTTTTCATTGTATTAATTATTCCTCAAAAGTAATGTAATTTCAATGTACGTCAATAATTGGTGTTTACACTAACTAAATACAAAAATTCTATTCAATAAAAAATTTTGAGTGAAATAAAAACCAAGTTATCAAAATTTACATCTATGGGGAAGCAAATCATTTTTTAAGGCCACTTCATTTAATAAACATTCACTGCAAGGCACAAACTGTACCTTTATAGGTTTCCCTAAGGAAACTAGAGTATTATACCTAGACAACCCCTTGGACAAATAGGTTATAGTGGATAGACAATCTGTATTACATTATTAGATGAAAATCACTAAAATATATTTTGGGAGAATGATAAGCATTGATGAAGTCGAGGTTCATCGCTCAAAAGAGTTTGTACAGGATCATATTTCACAAATCCTAATGGAATAAGAAACTATTACAGAGGAACAAGAACTATGTAGTATTACAATAGAGGTTATAGAACTAGAACAATGTGTTTTTCTAGTTACCAAGGATGGTGACTCATTATTTCTTGATAATAATGGTCATATAACCTATGAGGATGTAATATGTGGCATAAGTGATTCCATGTGGAAAGAATCCATGAATTCTAAAATGAATTCCATGTACCAAAACCAAATATTTATTTTGGTAGATCCTGTAGTGGATGTAAAGCCTGTTGGTTCAAATGGATATTCAAGATTAAAATAGACATGGAAGGACAAGTTATTACCTATAAGGCACAAATGGTTGTAAAAGTGTTTAAACAAAATCATGGTATTCCCTATGATGAAACCTTATCTCAAGTTGCAATGTTGAAATATATTAATGTTCTACTAGCCATTATGGCTTACCATGACATTGATATATGGAAAATGGATGTCAAAATTTCATTTTATAATGGGAAATTTGGGGAAGATGTCTATATGACACAACCTGAAGGGTATGTGACTCCAAAGGATGCCAATAAGATATGCAAGCCACAAAAATAAATTTATTGATTAAAGAATGATTCGAGGTCATAGAACATTTATTTTGATGAATCCATAATGAAATTTTGTTTCATGAAGAAGGAATGAAAGGCTTGTGTATAAAAACGGTATAGTGGGAGTGTGGACATTTTCATAATAGTATATATTGAGGAAATATTAATTATTAGAAATGAAATATTGGTTTGACAGTCAATTAAGGCATGGTTAAATAATGGTTTTTACCATGGAAGACATGGGCAAGGAAATATATATTCTTGGGATAATGATCCATTATAATAGATCCAAGAGGTTTCTCAACCTACATTAAATTGCATACATTGACATGATAAGGAAGATATTTTGTATAGAATAATGTAGTTGGGGATTATTACTAGTATCATAAGGAATTCATCATTCTAAGAAAATGTTCCCTCATACTCATGAGGAGGGAAACAGAATGTCCAGGATTTCATACACATCAGTGATTGGGTCCATCATGTTTGATATATTTTGTAATAGGCTAGATTTTTCCTATACATTATGTGTGGTAAAAAGATATCAACCTAATCTAGGGGACTGTCATTGGATGATAGTCAACACTATCCTTACGTATCTATGGTGTACTGAGGATATTTTCATGGATTATGGAGGAGATAAAGAAGTAGTCATCAGAGGATATCCACATCCTCATTTTAAAAAAGATCAAGATGACACAAACTCACAAACGAGATACATCTTGACATTGAATTTAGGTCATGTGAGCTTGAAGAGCCTAAAGGAGATTGTGGTCATAGGTTCTATAGTAAAGTCCATGTATATTGAAACTTCTATGGAATATAATGAATTAGTTTGGATGTTTATTTTCACCTTATATATTTATGTGATACCTAGAATTAAATATCCCATCACGATATATTATGATAATACTACAACGGTGTATCTTCCAAAAGTTCCAAGGTCACATAATCAGATGACGCATATACTTTATAAGTATAATCTCTTGAAGGATTTATCTCTGAGACGTGAAGTTGAAGGGATAATTATTTCCTTGGGATAAAATGCCTTAGACCCCTTTATTAAATCCTTGACATAATAGAAACATGATTATCATGTGAGGTCTAGAATACATAAAGTTATAGATATTTGGCTCTAGTACAAGTGGGATTTTGTTATAGTTGGTGTCCCAGAACCAACTTTTTAACATTATTACATAAATATTTGATGTATTAAATATTAAATTAAATATATCTGTGCCTATTATTAATTTTTTACATGACCCTAATGTAATATTTCCTTACAATATTTTCGCATTTATAAGGTTATATTAGTTCCCTGCTATAATGAGAACCTCGGTGTCCGATAACAATATTCATAATATAGTTTTGTGGTTGGATAACATGCTAATATGGGAAAATAGTATATATAGACCATCATGTGAGAGTACTCGTAAGAATATGATACTTCTTCTCATGATGTTCTCACTTGGTAATATCTAAAACAGGATATTATGAGAATATACCCACCAATAGGAATTCTGCATGTATTAGTTTCATTGAATATTCCTATATGAAAGTGTCTAGAATGGTAATTAGATGTGGAAATTATCAATAATTCATGTCACGGATCGCACACTTGAATTTTACAATAAAAACTATAACTCTATATGTTGGCAGGAAGTAGGGTACATTAGGAGTGTCATGAATGAAATTTTATTAATGGATAAGTCCAGGAAGTATTTTTCCCTTCCAAATTTTTGGAAATTGTTATCTATGACTTTTGATCAAAATAGAACTATCACCCTAAATTCAAATAAAATTGTGTATCGATGAGTTTATTTTTGATAGTAAAAGAATGATGTATCAAGCATATAAGATGATGAAAATCTCATGCAACCTTCTTGATGAGATTACTCGACACGAGGATTATATTACATAGTGAGTGTTCATATGTGGTTTTCATTGTTGTGACTTGATTTTATTTATATTTCCTACCTTGACCCACTGCTATATATTAATTATGTACTTTAGGAAATCACACCTAATACCAATAATAATGAATCCTAGTGGGTCACACACTATGTTCTTCTGGTGGTCTCAATTCTATTTTATTTAAATTTAATTAATGTAATAAATATTATTCTCAAGACCGAGGAATTATTTTATATCAGTTTTAATGATCTCATAATTTAATTACATATTTATTCACTGTATTTTCAATAAAATATATTTATCTATTTTATTGAATAATTAATATTTATTTATTTTCTATTTTATAAATAAAATTTTTATTTTAGAGAGTAAAATATTTATTAGGGTGTAAAATATATACACGATTATTTCATATGGACCAATACTATGTTTGATGATAAAATAATTATTTATGGGTCGTTCAATATTATTTATTTATTTCTCATAAGTTGGAACCCCAAAAAATAATAACACTATTATAATTTTTATTATGTGTCAAGGGATTTCATTAATGGTAATAATTTTCTTTAATAGTTGTTATGAAATTAAATTTTGTAACAAAAATATGAACTCTACAAAAAGTTGGAAATTCATGTTGTGTAATTTATTTTAAACCAATTACATGATTGGGAATACATAATTTTTAATCAAAAATAATTCTATCTTAACTCCTCCTCCTCTATCCCTCTCAATAATGAGAATCCCAAGAGAGAATTTATTCATGACCAAAGAACAAGTGATCTAGAATGAACAATGCAATACATTCAACTAACTATGGTAGAACCCAAATAATGAGTGGCATTTCTTGAAGACAATTGATGCACATGTGGATCACCGCTAGAGGGGTTCTACCCTTGGATCCTAATAAGCACAATGAAGGAAATCTGGAATGGCCAATTTGGATGATCAACAATCATCAACGAAGAAGGCTCATTGGCCCATTCATTTATTTCTTCCCCTATTATATTAATTAATTATAAATATGAAGTGAAACATACAAACTCTTGGTTTTGGGGAATGATTATTAAAATAAATTTAAATATATCACCCACCAATGTGGGCTTCCCCCCAGACGACACCAACGGTTTTAACAAGGAATTTCTCATAAATGGGTCATGAAAATTCATTGTTAAATAATATATTGTATGATAAATATGAGTATGGTTCTATAATAGATTTATAACAAACTTATATTCATTATAATTGAGGTTTGAACATGTACAGAATAATTTGATTCATTCAATAATAGATTTCTAATCTCTCTTTTATTTCTGAGAGTCAAGTGTCACATTCACCGTAAATTTAATTTTTATGGTGTATATACTAACCCAATGAAATTATATATCATGAATATAATTAATTTCTAAATATTTAATGTTTCATTATATTTTATTCTTTAATGCGGATTATGATGAATAATAATAATACAAAAGTGGTAAAGTAAATTTGACATACTATTGATTCTCTGAGAATAATGTTTTGTTATGAACCTATATGATTTTTTGAGGAGTCTATTATTCCCATTTGACATGTTATATAATAAATCTACATATATTAATGATATGTAAAGTTTCATTTAATTAAATTATTTCATGGTTATTATGAATCACTATTAACAAATTTATATTAGTATTATGATACAATCCCATCATTTAACAGGATTATTTACAATTATGATTTTGATAACGAAATATTAATATCCATCCCTCAAGAAAATCATTACATTTATTATATTCTTTTTATGTAATGATATCAAATTCATTCCCTTCATTTTCAGCTTTTTATGTACTCAATATATAACATCACCATCCCTGGAGTCACAAAACTAGTGCCCCAAATGGAGACACCACATGACCTCAGGCATGCCTCCCCATATTCCATAGGTTTTAAAATACCTTGGAGGGTCTATTAGATCATGTAGGTAGATTATACCATCTTTATCCTAATAATACAAATGATATAAAATATGAAATAAAGGTAACAATAAACAATATACAATGAGGATGCATTTCCAACCATTACCAAAAATTGGGTACATGACCACAACCAAACAGTAAATATGATATGTCCTTTCATACAGTACCAAAGTTAATGAAAACCCAAAATAAATAAAAACTTATGAATCCCCAAAAATGGGTCCCAAATCTATGTCATGATCGCTCATCAATGAATATCCCACACACAATACAACCATGTAGAATATGTACTTTACCCTTGTCTTATCCAGTAACCAAGAAATCTTTGGAGGTACCAAATGGCATCCTGAGAAGGGTGTGAGTATAACATGGTAGGCCACCACCAATAGTATTTAAAAAACATCTAATCTAAATAGAAGTGTGTTCAAATTCTAAATAAAGAAAAGTAAAACAAGAGATAAACCAAGTTCCATTAGTTAACAATATTCACTTAAACAATTGTCATCATTTGTTCAATGGGTATTGAATTTTCATCAAATAGAATACAACATATTCTAGTTAGATACTATGACTAAGGGGATAAGTCAAGTTACCTATCCCATTAGGGAACAAATTTCACAAATAATTACATCACACATACCATGGAGCCTCAGTCTATATAACGTCATCAAATGAAACTATTAGGGGTATCGAGCCTCAGTATGAGTCCCAAACCAATGCATTATAGGGTGGGGTTTAGAGCCCCCTTCCATCCCATCCCATAAGAGTCTATACTCAATTCAAATACCCCAAAAACAACTGATATATGTTCACATTTTGCTTGCAACGTTTACCACATATACAATTTCACACTCTATATGAATATAATACACATAACATTCATGAATCATATTCATTGAACATACATACCATTTAAAAAACATTGATATGTGAACACACAAATAATCATTTTGACTTATCACATTAACACAATTACTATTTACAATTCATAAATCAATAACATCCTTACAATATACAAAACACCCCTTATTAAATGTTATAATTGAACATAATTACATAAATTCCATTTCATAATTTAGGTTAACAAACGAAATACTAATATCATATATTTTCTTCCATAGACTAGTGTTAACTTCATAAACATAACAATAATATTTTTTATCTCATAGAACTATCAATATCACATTAACATACCCAAACCCATGTCCATAGGTACGCCACACCATTTGTGGCCTCTTTCCCTGTCTAGTCAACATCAATGCATTCTACAAAGATCATGAAGGGTTGAATTCATCATTTAACTAAGCAATTTATCATTTCTCACTATGGTCATCACAAGCACAACAATAAGGGAACCAATTTATAACCACATATGCATCGACCAATTTCAATACTATGGGATACAGCTTACAGACCACCTTTTTAGATTTTAAAGTCAAACACTCGCTTAACCCTAGCCTTTGATTTGGATTCCAACACCCTTCAAATCCCCATTCTAACATCCCCTAGAAAATAAGGGTTTTAGGGATTTGGATGAAAAAGAAATACCACAGAACCCATAATCTGGAAAAAGTAAGGAAGATGAATGTTAGACTCACTAAGAGATTCAATTTAAAAAAAAATTATGCTCCATCAAATGATTCTCAAAATAGCTTAGAATTCAAGGAGATTGACCCTTAGGATTCTTAGGGTGATTTGGTTCATCACTAGGGATATTAGAAGTCGAATGGAGGATAATCCTTAGTTATAAAACTTGAGGCCTAAGAGGGAAAAAAGAAATAACCCGCCTGATAAGGGGCTTATGATTTTGATTCATGGTTGGACAAACCGCATTCCAATTGTACACCACCTACTATCCAAGTGTGGGCTAGGATACGTAGTTACTTTGGAAACACACAAGGTTTGAAAGCCCATTATATTACTATGGGGAATGGCTCCTTCCACTACCACAAGGCTTGTCCTCCCCCCTTACAATGTTTCTTCAAACTATTTACCCATCCTATAAAAATTTATGTTTAGGGTGCACAGTTAGTCCTAACCATGCGCTAATCATGAAACATGCATTGGATAGCCATTTCCCCCCATTCTTGTCATGAACCATCGGAAAATCCTTCAGACTCCCCATATACCGATTAAACATTCCTTTAACAAAAAAAGCTCAAATAAACATAAAAAATAATGTACCTCATGGAATGTCCTGAATCTCACAATCTCTCATAGCTTAAATGGCTCATCCTCGAGCCTCTCTCCCAATAATAACAATGATTCCTAGGTGAAGATATTAGACCATATGGCTCACATTTTTGTCTCCCTCTCCCATGTTTCTTCATGAACATTACCATGCTTCTATAACACTTGAACCAAATACATAGTATTTTCCTATATGGGTTTCTCACTATAGTCTATAATAAGTACATGATGTTACTATAAGGACACATCAGGATCAAGTTCAACATCATTGACATCAATCACATGAGACGGGTTTCGGTGGAACTTCTGATGTTGTGACACATGAAACAAATCATGAATTCTATTATAATTGTGTGGGATATCCAATCACTATGCCTCCAATTTTATCCTCTCCAAAATCTCAAATTGGCCCAAACAATTGGGTGTAAACATTCCCTATTTTGATTTCTAATGGTGACCCAACCACGGTGACACCTGAAGAAATGTGTGATCACCCACTATAAAATCATGAGTTCGATGATGTTGTTCCACATACGACTTCTGTGAACTATGAGCTCTAGCCGTACACTTCCAAATAAAACGAACATCTCTTACATTAGACTCATTCCCAATAAATTTTTTCTCATGCATCTATCCAACACAATAGTGATTTATATGGATGCATATATATCACCTCCTTCGGTTCCATATGAATATTCACCTGGTAACTTTTGTTATATGTGAATCCAATATGCACCAAGTGCTTCTACCAATATCCACCAAAATCAAGGAAATATTCTCTAAACATGTCCTCTAGCACCTAAATAGTATGCTCTGATTAACCATCTGTAGTGGGTGGAAATAAAAACACAAAAACATCTGGGTACCAAGTGCCTTTTTTAACCCCTTATAGAAGAGTGAAGTAAAACACATATCATGATCTGAAACTATATTCCATGGATCCAAGTGAAACCAAAACATCTCCCAAATATAAAATTCTTCATACTAGTAAATGGAAAAGTTCAATAAAATTGGTTTGAAATGTTCCAACTAGGTCAATTGAACCACAACTACACAGATCACATCATTCTAAGAAGGAATAACTGAAATAACAAACAGAACATTTTTCTTCATGTCATCCCATTTCTATTTTGGAATAGGAAATGGCTATAACAAACCACCTATTCATTGACGCTCAGCCATCACCAGGTGAATGTTATAGCATTGAGTCACAAAAACAAAAAATTACTTCATCATATAAAACTATGAATAATTCCTAAAAAGATCAAGATACATTTTGGTCAAAATAATGATGTCATACCAATTTTGAAGAACATAACTCATGAATTAAATATTTAACTATTCGTGTTGTAATGAAAACACAACCATGAAAAGAAATGATTAAATCACCACCAAAAGTCCAACATGATGTTGAATCCCCACCATAGAGACTTTCCCTAAAATCATAACACTATAGATCCTTATACTGTCACTCTTTAATCGAAGTCTTATGGGTGGAATAAACGGCCAAGGATGAAAAGGTCATCTGTCCTTGTCCATACAGAACCTCTAGGTTCATCTTAGTAAATTTTTTTATCATCCTTAACTTGGTACTGGATTTCCTAATTGCTGAGTTTTGATTCGTCCAACTCAAGTCTTCTGCAATACTTTTTCCCTTTAAGGTTGTATAATCAAACACAAATAAAAGTTATACATGTACTCAATCCACCTTCACTACAAAATATTCAAATCTCAGTAGGGGAAGATATACATAAGGATTTTATTATCAGTATACATGTTGAAACACTCTCCCAACAAATAATGAAGCCACCACATTATGACATGAACCACCATGGCTAATTCATATCCTAAATAGGGTAATTTAATTAATGAGGTCTCAAATTCTGTGACACACATACCATATCCCAATATTCCTATATCAAAACAGCCTCATGAACAATACGTGATGCATTGAAAAACAAGGTATACCCTTTACCCATATTAGATAGAGAAACAATTGATGTACTAGTTAGTTTCCTCTACTACTCCTTGAAATAATTATCACATTCCATAGACCATTCAACCCTGATGCCCTTCTTGGTCAATCCTGATAGTGGTGCTTTGAAATTGGAAAATTCATTGATGAAACATTGGTAATATCTTTCCAAATCCATATAACATTAGACGTGAAAAAATTATTGGGATGCTCCCAAAATCCAACAACATGCACTTTATCTAGGTCCATAGTCACACTTTTCTCAGATATGATGTGACCCCTGAAATGTAACTTCTCAAACTGGAAATGGAACTTCGATATCTTTACATATTTCTTATTATATCCACATGTACTCAGGAAAAATGTCAAGTTGTTTTTCATGATTATTATGAGTCGTTGAGTACACCAATAATCCACTTACAACGAAAACAAATAGCTATTCTAGGTATGGGTGAAATCCTTTGTTCATTAGGTCCATAAACACTTCTAGCACATTAGTCAACCCAACTTTCTTGAAAAAAATCATATAACCCATACCTTTTCTCAAATAATTTTCATGGAATTTCAGAATGTCTCACCCATAGCTGATGTTACACTGATCTGAAATGAATTTTAGGGAACGTTGAAGCACCACTTAGCTGATCAAAAATATCATCAATTTGATGAAGATGGTATAAATTCTTAACTATCATCTAGTTCACCTTAATTTAATCGATAAAAATTTGTAAGTACCCATCATTCTTCTTGGAAAACAACACTAGATATCCCCAGGATGACTTACTCGGATGAATAAATTCCTTGTTCTCTAGTTCCTCTAAATGAGTTTTAATATTTGGGAGTTTTTCCGGTTCCATTCTATATAGTAGAAAAGAAATTTTTTTGGCCCGCGGAAGAAACTCTATCCTGAACTCAACATGTATCTTTGGTGGAATCCTCAGAGGTCACATTCACTATGATGAACATATGTATTACTATATATGGATAATAATTTTACCCTATAGTAGTTATATTTGATATGGGATTGATACAAAACTAGAAAATAAATCCCCAAATAAGATAAAAACATGACATCACAAGAAAAAAAGTCCCAAACAACTGATACCCACCAACCATGAGGGAACTCTCATTACACTGCTGGATATTTTCTATTTGTACCCATAATTGTGTATTGATCGACAACCCAAAACATATGTTCCACAGCTAGTCCCAACATAACCAAAAAATTTAAAGATATAAAATAATGCTAGGAACATGAATCAGTCAAATAATTAGCAAGAGTGGAAGTTATAAGAAGCGTAGCCTGATCTGTCAATGGTATAGATTCTCCGCCTAAGGATGTATGCTTATCTATATAAAGCTGACTTACCCATCTACCCTAGACTCCAGTCTAGTTTCTTAGTGTTGTACTACACTAATGATATGTACGCCCTCATCCGGGAGTACTATGTCCCCCTCCTCGACTGGTATGATCAAAATAACTCAAACTACATGCATGATATGGGGTAACTGACCCCTTATATGAACTCTCCATTATCCATGATCTCAATCAGTTACCATGATGGTTCCTATATAACCTCTTCACATTCCTCATCTAGCCCCACATTAATCACCCAAATGGTGTTTAGGGGAACTGGTCACGCATGTGTCCTAGCTTGACACACTAACATCAAAACACCTGGTTACCACCTTGATAGGTTGATCCTCTTCTATGACTACTCTATACACCACCATCCTGGTGAAGGATATCAAAACAATACTCTATATCAATAGAAGTCGCACTACTGGTTTTCCTAACCGGGACCACATGCCCACAACTAGAACCACCCTTTAAGATACCTTCTGAATTATGTGCATGATCCACCACCTAGGAAAACCTCATGATATGAAATATATTCACCTTGGAATTGATATCATGTATAATTACATCCTGAATATTCTTGGTTATAGATGCCTCATCCCTAACCAATGCTGGAACAAAGCATGTATGTTGGCAAAGTGGCATGCATAATCCATCACTAACATAGTCCCCTGGGTGAACCTCATAAACTCTGCATACTCCTCCTGTCTCAGGGTCTCCAAACCTAAATGATCAAAAAACATATCCTAGAAACCCTTCAACAATATAATCTATTTCTACTCAGTCTAAACCAAAATATCACACTAGTGCTTTCCTTTACTCCCAACATGTAAGTTTCACACCTGACTCTCTTATAGGGTGGAATCTCTATGTGATCATGAATTCTAGGTGGACTCTATTCAAAACTATACTGCCTCTGTTCCACCAACATTGAAAATAAATTGAGGGTGCATCATCTGAAACTCTCTGGTCAAATCAAACATACTCGACAAGAGCAACCATGAGTCCAACTCAATTGTCTTTATAAAACTAGTGAAGTTATCACCGAACTGCTCCTCCCCACAACCACTTTGTACCAACAAGGTTTCATTCACTTCTACTTATGGAGAATTCTTGGTGATATTATCATGTCTCTCCACCAAATCACATTATTTTGGTTGCATTTATCTACAAGTCCAACACACACATCTTAGAACACATAACAAAAAAATCCACATATTTCCGGAAACGGGGATCTCTACTATCCATGAACAACTCATTTCACATACACTATAATAACATATGAAATAAAATTTGTATCACTATTTGAAACCATCCCTACAATGGTCCATGGTCAGTCGGGATAAACCAACTCACATTGTCAAAACCATTCATTAGACATCATTTTTTAACCACTTTTACTTTCACAAAAAAAAATCTATTTAGGGACCTTTCAATCTTTTATAACTCATTGCAACCAAATTTTTAACCCATTCATGACTCATCGTGAGGCAATATTCCTTAACCATTTTATTACATTCATCCTATTTACTCATTTTCTTTATCTTGATTAGACACGATTCATTTCAAATATCCAGGAAATAGAAAACATTTTATCCTTGACATTTTCCATGTCTCTCCCATGTGTGACTACTATGATGTATGTCACATATATAACTAGGTATGTAAAATGATTCATGTATTCCCATCTTCAAGAAATCTTATCCATTATCCAAAATAATATAAAATAGTCACATTAAAAAACAAGAATATTACCCAATGGGGAAATATCATTCAACCATATCAGAACACATCATTAACAATAATCATACACTGGGATAGATGGGTTTTCCCTCGTTCATGGGTTAGCTACTCTTATGAATGAGTTCATTTCAAAGGTACAACATATCCTAATATCCCATCTACCATCCCAAAATAGTAATACATTAGGTGAAAAAATCCACTCTAATACCACTTTGTAACATCCCCATACCAGGATCCTCTAAACTAATTCCCCAAACTGGTTCACCACCTGACCTCAGGCACTCTTCCTCGTACACCTGAGGCTTCTGACTAGAAATGAGGGTCTAATAGGTCATGTGGAGAGACTATACCCTCTTAAATAGAGTAGTCCAAAACATATAAAATACCAATATAAAGGATTGAATAAATCATAAAAATAAGTATGCATTACCATCTATTTCCAAAAACTACGTACAACCCCCAACTAGATGTTAAATATGATATGTTATGTCCTAAAGTGCCAAGTGTAATGAAAACCCAAAACAAATACAAAATAATGAATACAAAAAATGGGTACCGACTATATGTCTGGATCCCCCATTCATGCACATCTAATGAACAAATCTACTATCTAGCATAGGACCTTTTCCCTTTGTCTTGTCCTACAAACATGAAATCTACTCGAGTACCCAATATCAAACTAAGAATGGTGTGAGTAATACTACCTACACCACCACCAATGGTTTTTATAAAATATTGAATCGAAAGAGATAGTGTATGTATAAACTAAATCAAAAACATATTAAACAAGAGACAAATGTGGTTCCATTAGTTAACAATATTCACATCAACCATTTTCATTATTTCATACATGGGTTAGGAATTTTCACCAATAAGAAAAAATCCTATATCTGCTAGCTATTACCTATAAGGGGATAAGTCAAGTTCCCTATATCACTTGGGAAAGAATTTCACATGTAATTACATCACACTTACCATGGAACCTCTGTCTATGTGGTCACATCATATGAAGCCATTAGGGTCATAGAGACTAGGTAAGAATCCCTAAACCATTCATTATTGGGGTGTGGATTTGAGCCTAAATCCAAACCATCCTTTGGGAGTATATCCTCAAGTAAAATACCCCCAAAAACAAAACAAAAACCTTATTAGCATGCTTCTTGAACCATTTACCTCAAATAAAATTTCACAAACTGTAATCAAATAATACACATAACATAAAAAAATCATATTCATTTAACATACATACCTTTTCAATTCATATCTCATAAGACACATAAATCATCTTCATGCCTTAAACCATTAACACCATTACCATTTACAATTTATGAATTGTTAACCCATTAACATTATTCCAAAATCCCCATATGAAACATTATCAATTTAACATAATTACATCAATTTCATTTAAAAGTTTATGTTAACAAATGAAATAAAAAACTCATATTTTTTCTTCCATAAACCAATTTTAACATGCTAAACATGACTATAATCATTTTTTTCTCATTGATTCATCAATTTCACATTCAGTTACCCAAACCCATGTTCACGAATAAGGCGCACCCCATGGGAGACCTTTTTCCTAATCAAGTCTTCCTCAATGCATCGCAAGGGGATAATTTGGGGTTTAATTCATCATTTAACAAACCAATATATCATTTCTCACTATGTTCATCACATAAATAGTAAGAATGAACCAAAGGTATAACCATGTTTTCATAAACTAACTACCAGACTAATGGATATAACTCGTAGTACACCTACCATGATATTGAGAAGAACACTTTCTTAACCCGATCCATTGATTCAGATTCAAACACCCTTTGAAGACCCAAACTATGATCCAATAGAGAAAATTGGGTTTTGGAATTCTAAAGAATAATAACAAATATAAAATCCCTAATCTATAAAAAGGAATGAAGTGGAGTGTTATAATCATCCAGATCATTGATTTTCAACAAACGACACTTTAAATGGATTAAAAATGAGGTAGATCAACCGTTTGTATGTTTAAGGTGATTTAGTTCTTCAATAGAGTCACTAGAGAAAGAATAGAGGATAATACCATGCTCGAACACTTAATGAGTGAGAGTGAAAAAGATAGAAACACAACTTTTAATGGTTGCATGGTTTGGAAACATGGTTGGGCAACCCACGAGCCAACCATGCGCCACCCACTATCCAAGAGTGGGCCAGGCCACATAGTTTCCTAGAAATACCAAACAGTTTAAAAAACTATCTGATGACTATATGAAATGGATCTATCATAGACCACATTGTTTTTTATTTCCCCTTTCATGGTTTCATCAAACCATGCACCCCACCACTAGGCATGCACAACTATGGTGCACTGTTACTTCTAACCATGCACCAATAATATAATAAAGACTGGATTACTATTTCACCTAACTTCGTGTCCTGAACCCCTAGAACACCTCTTAGACTCCCAATAGAGTAGTTAAACGTTCTTTTAAACCAAAATTTGTCTAAAACAAGACAAAAAAATAATCTACCCAAAATAAATTTCATTATTATACATAATATTTCAACGGAATGTTTTTTTGAAAAGTCTCTTTTATTTACCTCTACGTTCAAAACCATATTTTTCATTCAACCCATTTTTTTCAAAAAAATGTTTTAATTTTTTATACATTCACCAAATGATATTTTAACGATATTTTTAACTATTTTTTACAATTTAATTTTTTTAAGGAATATTCATAATATATTAAAAGCCATGCATGTTTTTCTCTTACTAAAAATTTAAAATGAATACATGATTTAAAATATAATACATGTAAATAATTTCCCACCTTAAAAACTACACAATTATTTGATGCATTATTTAAAATATTTTAATGTTATTTTCAAAGATTAGGATTTTGTAAAAAATAAAATTAAAAAAATTGTTTTGAAAATATTAATGCACGTTTTCATCAAGAAATGTACCATGTGATCTTCCAAAATCATTTTTTATATAAGATGTAGTCCTTGGATGTTACATAATATTTAATTTTTATATGATCCAATGATACAACATATATTATTTTAATATAAATTTCATGATTATGATGAAAATAATTTTGTGAAACACATTTCTATTCCATATGTTATACCATGAAAAAAATGTTTATAAACCCTTTTTATCTTTTATACGTTATACCATGATAAAATTTTTATTAAAATTATTATTACTCCATGAGTTCTACCTTGATTAAAATCTTATTATACCTTCTCGTTTTTTAAAGAGTTCTGATATGTTGAAATGATTGCATTTTTATAATACCATTTTTTATAGGACATGCTATGATGAAATATTAATGAAAACCGTTTCTTTTCATTCATTCAGATATGATGAATGTCTTCTGATCTTGTGGCACACATTTTGTAAGGTTTATTGATGGGCCATTAAAATAATTGACTCAGGTTATGGGATAATAACCTTTTTCAGATGGATAAACCTGGTCCACAATGCACTGTCACAATGTTACGCTACTTCATGAGACAAAAAACTCCATCAAAACCGATTTTTATCTAAGTAATGGATATGTTTTGTATAAAATATATTTATTTCTTTGGAAACTAACAAAATAAAGAAGGTTTTCACGATAGTTTATCATCACTCAGGAGATGTGTATCAGTGGTAGTCATTAATTCAAAACAGAAATAAGTAGGAATAAATTTTAAATATATAATGGAAGGATTTATGGAAATTTTATAGGAATAAAATTATCCTAAAAAATAATGAGAAACTATGGAGAGACAACTCTTGAGTTTGAGATAGAAAGAGGATAAAAACATTTCTAATTATGAATTCAACATTACAAGGATATAAATTCATGTCTCAGACTACATACAGAATCCAAGGAGTAATATTCCCTATTTAATTAATGGTACTAAACCAATTAGACAAATGGAAGTAGTCACCCATACATTCTCACCATAAGATGATGTGGTATCATGTTACAAAAATAGTGAGAACGAATTTTTGAATCCATGTGGATTTGAAGGTAATTTGGGTAATAATAAGGGTATTGACTACTTTGGAAAGAGATATATGGAAAAAGGGGAGAAGGGGAGAATATAATTTCCAACATGTAATATAATCATGGATCATGCCTATTTTTATGGGAGTTTTTTAAAAGTATGAAGAAAAGGTCCACCAAGCCTGTGATTTCTAGGGAAATAATGAAATAAAAACTTTCTAATTATTTAGCTGTAAGAAGATAAAACACTATTAAAATTAATGTCCTAGATTTCAAGGGAACATTCCCTAGAAAAAACCATGTGAAAAATTCCATTCTTATACAGTCAAAATAGATGAGTTTGATGTTCCTAATTATGTAGTGGCATGTACTTTAATCACCTTCTCAAATTTTGCTAATGATTTATTTTATTCATGATCATCACATTCCTTTATATATTCTTAGTTTACTGTAAATATTAGATATTTCCAATTCACATTAACAAGGGAATTTTCAGTCAAAACACCTAGTGGGAACCTTATTGCAAAAAAGTTGTGTCGAGATATTCATATTATATTACATAAATGTACTCTAATTGCATATTTTATTATCATATCTTTGGTGGATATTGATATAATATTTTTATGCAGTGGATTTCAAAATACAATGATAAATTTTATTGAAATCAGAAGATAATTTTTATTCGTGATGAAGATATGTAATTTCATTTCTTTTTCGGGGAGACATAATTATATGATCCATATATAGATCCACCTACATTAGCTCTTCTAAATAAGTCTCTTAGAGGAGAAGCACAGAAAAAACTTACCAATGAAAAAGGTGGTCTTAAAATTAGGGATGTACCCATTTTATAGGAATAAATTGATTTATTTATAAATATTTCACCAAAAAATACTCTAGATTGAGAAGATGAGTTTTCAATTGATTTAATCAATGATGTAATACCTATATCGAAGACTCACTATAGAATGCCCATGGTGGAGTTAATAGTGTTCAAGAAAAAAAATAAATGAATTGAGTGATATGGGATTTATATTACCTAGTGTTTCACCATAGGGAACTCATGTTCTTTTTTGTTAAAATAACGATGGATCTTTCTGGGAATTCATTGACTATAGAGAGATCAATATTATTATGATAGGGAACAAGTACTTGCTACCCCGAATTGATGACTTATTTGACCAACATCACTGAACTTTATATTTTTCAAAAATTGATCTCTATTAAAGATATATAAAATTGCTTATCAATAAGGAAGGTATTCCAAAGACAACATTTGGAGCAAGTTATTGACATTATTAGTTAACATTAATTCTGTTTTGACTAACTATGGCACCCTATAGGTTTTAATATATAATGAACAGAGCATTCAAGGAATATGTTGTTGATTTTTTATGGTATATTCATGATTTCTAGGGGTACTTCAAAAGATACATGGACCAAGAGAACCACTCTTGGATTGTTTTGGAGAATCATATATGAAAATAGTTCTATGGGAGGTTTATTAAGTGTAAATTCTAGATTCAAATTTTATCTTTTAATGGACATATTGTCTCTAAGGAGGGAATCCTAGTCGATCCTACAAAGAGAAACGTAGTCCAGGAATAGCCTGCCCTAATGAACGTAATCGTGGTATGTGGATTCATAGGTTTAGTTACTTACTATCTATATTTCATTCAGAATTCATCCTGGTTAAATGACATGTTAACTAAGATCTCTCATAAAGGGGATAAGCTCTTATTAACAAAATAATTTGAAGAATGTTTTAAATAATTAAATATTAGATTATTGAATAACATGATCTTCACTACACCATCATGAAATTCGGGTTTTTTGATTTATTGTGATATGCCAAAGTAAGGACATTGTTGTGTACATGTGAAAAATGATAGAGTTATTTCCTATGCATCAAGGCAGTTATAACCTCATCAATAGAACTATTTGAATCATGATCTTGAGTTAACTACTATAATATTTCCTCTATATATATAGATACACTATCTCTATTGTGAATTATGTTATATATATATATATATATAGTTAAAAAGTGTATTAAATATATCTTGTCACAAAAATAACTCAACATCACACAAAGGTGATGGCTAAGCTACTCAAGGATTATAATTTTCCAATAAACTACCACTCAAAAATGTAAAATAAGGTAGAATATACTTTGATCATGATGGATCATGGAGTTTTAAAAAAACTACAGATTGATAGGGATCCTATGTACATGGATCTAGTAAATATGCATATGGGAATTATCAAAAAAGGTGACGGATCCCTAATTTTTCAAATATATTTTTA